>PVIR01032723.1:0-18426 GCA_004026965.1 Petromus typicus
TAACAATACTGGGTGTGGAGACCCACACCCAGCAGCAACCAGTACCACATACCACGGTGCCGGGCGTGGTGGCTCACGCCTGTCATCCCAGCACTCGGGAGGCAGAGGCAGGAGGATTGTGATGTGAGTTTGAGGCTGAGCTGAGGGCCAGCCTGAACCACAAAGCGAGACCCTGTCTCAAAAAACCTAAAAAAAAAAACAAAAAAGAATTTAAAGTGTTGCACCAGGTCTAAGGTGCCTCCCATTGCTTCTTCCAGACTGTGATTAATAACATGATTGACAAGGTACTGAGTCATGTCAGCTCAATCTATTGCATGTGTACTTTCCCATATTCACTCTTTTATAATTGAATGTGTGATGTGTGGTTCATGTCATGAACCTTTAATAAGCTCTAAGTGAAGAAAAGTTATTAGTGATCATGTGGAGAACCTGGCACACATGCATGCTGGTTTGAGACTTTGGAATTTCCAGGGATCTTTGTTTGTTTGTTTTTTATCTCTGTCTCTGGATAGTAGGACTTAGGACAAAGGTTAGAAGGTTGTCCCTGGAGCATTGCCCAGGTTCAGGTGAATGGAGGTTCCATAGCCCAAACTGTATTATCTATATTCGATTCACTAATGAAAGTAACGCCAGAGGCTCACAGGAACATGAGCCTGTATTTCAGGAAGGAGAAATGCTTTGAAACTGGACAGAGCAGCCCTTTGCACTGACTTCATTAAACATAAGGACTGTGATGAGAATAAACTAAGTCTTTCTTCAGTGAAGTCAGTGCATCAGTGACAGGCAACAGATGCTTACCGCGGGCAACAAGAGCCAAGAACTTCGCTTAAGTAACACTGTGTGGTCCAAACGAGGTATTCTGACAGGAATATGCCCCTGGGACCTACTGCTAGGCATCTAAACCCATGTAGGAATTAACTGGAAGGAAAGGAAGGGAATGAGGAAGACAAGTTCAGCATAGGGTCATGTCCTGTGAGGTGAAGAGAGAGTCTCAGAAGGGAGATCATAGGAAGCCTGTCAGGTAACACCACTATGGGAAATAAAACCAGGTCCCCGAAAGCACCTCAGGGAACCACTGCCTCCTAGACCTGTAACTCCTGCTCAGACTCCTCTCTGGAGCCACAGAAACAAATTTCCAAGTGAATCCTGTCTATCATCTAATGTGGGGAGACTTTGGTCAAAGTATTGATCACAGTGAATTTGATAAGGAAGGGACCTTTGGTTGGACATGGTGGTCTATGCCTGTAATCCCAGTACATGGGAGGCTGAGGAAGGAAGATTGTTACAACTTTGAGGCCAGCCTGGATGCACAGTGAGTTCAAGGCCACCCTAAACTACATAGTGAGATCCTGTCTAAAAAAAAAAGGCGAGGGATTTTGGAACACAAGTTCCTAGGCTTCTGGAATGCATGGTTAAAGTTTAGAGCAGATCTGCAGGACAAGTAAGCAAAATTAAAAGCAAGTTAGTCATTATTCTCAGAGACATTTGCTTTGGCCATTGTATTCTTCCTGCCCTCCAATAAACTTCCTGCCGAATAAACTCGTTTAAACTAGGTCGACATATGTCATGTAACAAGCCATCCCATTTCTTTCCCTATCCTCTGACAAAAGTGTTGCTAATGTTTTTCTTCTACATCCTTGTTCTTGTATCCCTGAGTTACACATAAATAACCACAGGGGTTACTGCTGCTATAAGCAGAGCCTTGCTACTATTTCCGGTCAGCATTCTCATACAGAGAAGTAGCCTCTCTGGGTCCCCTAGTGATTGAATCAAGTCTCCTGTCTGAGTAATCTTCACATCCTTTCCACCACCATGGTCAGCTACTTCAAACTCCACCCTCTATTAGCTGCCTGAACCTGCTCTAGTCATTCAGGCAAAGCAAGAACACTGGTTGCTTGATCACTGTCTCCCCAAGGTGGCCACCCAAACATGTCCCACAGATCTCCGACTGCAGGGAAAAAAGTGAACTGACACACGCCAGCTGCCACTTCTGGGGGCCCGCCTCTGAGTTTGCCCCAAGCTCAGGCTTCCGCAGGGCAGCAACCAGTGATGGGGATGCCTTGCTTAACGACGGGGCCTCCTCCGATTGGCATCTGTAGGCTGTGGTATTCATAGTAGCCTCACTGTTGCGAACACTGTCGAAACTAAACTTCACCTGCCATTCCTATCCTACGGTCCCTTTTCCTTCAAGGTCTTTGACAGGCACAGAGCTCGTACTGCACTCTGATGACTCTCCTTGACTCCCCTTCCCCTGTCCCTCCTGTTTCTTGTTGTACAGCCAGCCTTCATGTCCCATCACCTGTTGGCCTCTGAACTTTTGGAGTTTGGAGCTCTTGCAATACCAAGAGCGATGCTGGGAGTGGTCTGAGGAAAGGAAGTAAGCTGACTTTCAGGACTGGCTCACTCACCAACAGAATGACAAAGAAGATGGCATCCTGGGCAGGATTTAGCTCAGTGGTTCCTGCGCCTGTCTTGCAAACACAAAGACCCAGGTTCCATCCCCGGTAACCACATAACAATACCGGGCGTGGTGGCTCACACCTATAATCCCAGCACTCGGGAGGCAGAGGCAGGAGGATTGCTGTGATGTGAGTTGCAGGCTGAGCTCAGGGCCAGCCTGAACCACAAAGTGAGACCCTGCCTCAAAAAAAAAAAAAAAACAAAAACAAAAGAACAAACAAACAAAAAAGAAATCATCCTGAGCACTGCATGGGGCATGAATCATCTCCAGCACCAGCTGACCCCTATCATTCCAAGCTTTACCCTTATTTACCTCAGAAGCATCCCAGGGGAAAGTCTCAACCTTAAGGATGAGACGATTCATCCCACTGCAGGGAACACAGGGGAGACCCTCCACACAGATGTCAGAGGCAGCCAGTGATTACAGTTGTATTGTGGCCCTGCAGAGAGATAATAAGAAACAAAGGGATATTGCCAAACAGTTCAGGGTGAAGTAGTAGACCCAGAAGGTCACCTGAGTGGCCGTATGGAGGCCCTTATCTCTCTTTTTTTTTAGGTTTTTTGAGACAGGGGCTCACTTTGTAGTTCAGGCTGGCCCCGAGCTCAGCCTCAAACTCACATCACAGCAATCCTCGTGCCTCTGCTTCCCGAGTGCTAGGATGACAGGCGTGAGCCACCACACCCTTATCTCTTAAAGAAGCTGAACAGATAAAGCTGAGATGTAGCAGGTCAGCATGATTTCATACCCAAAGGTGCTAATCTCCCAAAACACCCCCAGCTAACACAGGCCTGCCTGGTGTGCAGGGTGGAGTCCTGTTTGGAATAACCTTAAAAGCTGAAATGGGGATGGGGAGAGATGGAATTGGATGGATGTCCTGAGGATGCTGGTGTTTCAGACTCCACATACCCTGAAGCCTTGGAGCTCACAGGGCACACTTGCTTCCTGAGTAAGAGCCAGCAGGTGCTCTGAGCTAAAAGACACTAGCATGCATTTCCCATAAAGCCTCTGGCGCCTCCCTTAGGACCATATCTTCTCCCTTCCAAGATCTCTCTGAGTGATGCAGAGACTCCTGAGCAAATAAAAGGAGTATACACCAAGAAAGTTGCAAGGAAGACCAATCCTGTACTGGGAACTGCACAGCAGAGACCTGGGTTGGATGTTGACGGTGCTGGAGCAAGAGGGCTAGAACACAAGACAGCACAAGGAATTTTACTGAGTGTATGTATGGGGGGTGGGAGAACATCCTCAAGGACTCCAGGAGACGGAGGAAATTTGCTGGCCAGTGTGACTCTTGTAGGCTCTGAGGAAGTGATGGCCCACATGGAGCAAAGTGGAACCACTCTAGTCCTTTCTCCTATCCTCAAGTGGATCATTGCCAGTGACATGCATGGCATTGGGAGTGGTTAATTCCTGCCTTGGGTCACTGGTCTGTACAGTAGGAGCTACTATGGTGGTGAAAACTATGTAGAACTCCTGAAACTGGATCCCAGCCTAGCACAAGAAGTTAAGTCAAAACCAACATTGGATATGGGACACTCCTAGGATAGGGAGAGATTGTGCTTCCATTTGAGATCCATAGGGTCTGGGTGAAGGGGTGGTAGGAGAGTTGCAGGCATAAAGAGACTGAAGCTTCTGAAAGTTCTAGTTCTGAGACAGAGAAGGAGGAAAGCAGTGGAAAAGAGGGGAGGGACACGGCCTGCTCCAAGTGGATGGATCGATCATGCTTCTTAAGACAGGAGGCGGGGACGGGAGATTACACTATACCTTCTAGAATCCCTGTCGGCACAGCTGAAATAGTACAGCAAGTCAGCAAATCACTTTGAGGAGTGGGAGAAAATGGTTTCTAGACCCAGGCAGTGATGTGGAGCGCCTGCTGGATCTGGATGACCACAGGCGTGCAGCACACCTAACCTACCCGGCTCTGTAACCTTCCCTTGCAGGTAGGGCATCTCAGGGGCAAACCCAGAGAAACTCCCCTGGCAACAGCCATCCACAAACTTCAGACCTCTACTGCCATGCACATTTTCTACAGAAACAGTGGTAATTGTATTTTACAAGGGCACATACCCAGGCATTTGGTGAAGGAAGGGCATAATCCCTTCAGTAAGGGAATGCAAGAATGCAGCATGCCCTGGGCACCCTGTAGATTAAAAGGAGACGGTCCAGAGGGAGCCAGCAAGCTCTGGTAAGAGATATGAAAAGCATTCTCATGGCTGCCTACACAAAGCTGCAGAAGAGTACATAGATTTGGGTACCCATTTGTAAATGTAAAAACCCAAACCAGACCTGTGGATTGTTTGAGCTTACATGTGGGTGCATATGAAAGTATGTTGTAAAAGGAGCAGAACGGACGAGCACAAGGCCTCGTGACATTATCCAGTTCCAGCTCCCCTATGTTAAGCAGTTCCAATCCCTGAGGAGTGTCCCTTTCTCGCTTTGTATTAGGCCCTGGAGTGTTAGGATTTCCCTTATCACCCAGCCCTCCTTCAGCAACCCTCCCTTCATTCCACACCTGCTGTCCTCGTTCCCTCACTCACACTCACCTGTCTCTCTTTGGCTCTCTGTCCCGAGTTCTCGTCTGGCTGATGTCCAGCAGTTCTTCCTCTCTGAGTCTATTTCTTTGCTGCTATGGCAGGTTGTTGATATAATTAATCAAACCTAGAACTATGGAGACACCAAGTTAATAGGTATCTCCAGTGCTTAGAAAAGTACCAGGGATGTAGTGAGTGTCGCCTGATTGACATCCCCTGGGATTCTGTCAGATCAGCCCTACCCCCGTTGGTGGCCTCCACATACACCCAAGCAGGGGTCAAAGCACCAATGGTTTCATAAGCGTCCCCGCATCTGGAATAGTTAAGCCCTTCTCTGCTATGTGAATATTGACTATTACAGTACCAGTGTCAGTAGACATCTTCCTTCCCTCTGAACTGATTCTCCACAGGAGTGGGAGGGGACCTGGGAGAGGTGGGCAATCTCTGGCCTGCCAAAAAATGCCACCAGCACACAGCCACATACACACAGCCAGCAAATTGCAAAACATTTGCAGTGTGGCCCTTGACAGAGAAACTACAGGGACCACGGATCACTGACTGGATTTTCTGTCGACCCAGAGATTTTGCTGCACAAATATGGCTCAAATATCTTTTCTACACGGAGTGGTTCACACTCACCATTACACTGAATCCTCACAAAGCCCTGAACTATTGTGGTATTATTTCCTCTGCATTACTGGTGGGGAACTGAGGCTCAGAAAAGCAGGCACCATAGCCGAGTGGTTCCAGTGCCTGCTTGGCTAGTGAAAGGTCCCAAGTTTGATCCCCAGAACCGAAAAAAAAAAAAAAATGCAGGCGCCTGGCCTGAGGAAACAAGACCGGAAGAGAGAGAGGCCAGGGTCCTGACACCAGGCATCCTGCTGGTGGTCACCCAGAGGAACCACATACTACCTCAGGAAAGCGTGTCTCCACTATTGGATAGGGTCTGGAGGGGTGGCATCGGGTCCTGCGAGCTTTGGGTCTGTGACAGTTGACTTGGTTCCCCAGCAGACAAAGGGGACACTACCCCAGAGCTTGTTACCCCACCTCAACATTGAGTGTGTGTCCATAGTGCAGCAGATGTCCCACTTGGAGACCCAGGGCACCTGCAGATACTCGTCCCAGTCCCCCTGCCCAGACAGCCACGCCGCCAAGCTGTCCATCATGTGGGCAGGCACAGAATCAGTCCCTTCAGGAGAGATGGCCTGGCTCTGAGCCACGTGGAAGGGCAGTGGGTCTCCTTCATGACTGTCCACCCCAATAGGCCCAAGGGATTCCAGGCCTGAGGAACTTGAAGAGCGGCACCAAAAGCAGGGTGCTGGTCCGCAGCAACGCCCACTGGCTCTCTTCTGACTCCAAGTCTTTGGATGAGTTCCATGAGATACAGCCCAGGAGAGTGAGCATTTCCCATAAGGGAGGCCAGGTCAGGTCCGGCTGCTCCAGGGAACCAGGACATGTGGCAGAAACTTGAATATCCATGCCCAGGAGAGCATCCCTCACTCGGCGAGGCTCTGTGATGATGTCTGCTCCCCAGAGACTGAACTCAGCCATGGGAAGGCAGGTCTCAGGAGAGCTGGGAGACTACCTCCTAAGAAAATGCAAAATGCGGTTTGGGCCAAGGGAGAAGACAGGCCCAGCTACCCGGGAGCAAGTGCTATTATAGGGGCCCTGCTCAGGGCCACAAATAAGAAGGGGGCCCAAAAGAAGAAATCCATGGGTAGTGGCTCAAGAGTTATCCTTGGGGGCTAAGGATTTAGCTCAGTGGTTCTGGTACCTGCTTTGCAAGTGCAAGGGCCCAGGTTTGACTCCCAGTAAGCACATACAACAATGCCAGGCATGGAGACTCACACCCACCAGCAATCAGAATCACATACCACAGTGCCGGGCATGGTGGCTCACACCTCTAATCCCAGCACTCGGGAGGCAGAGGCAGGAGGATTGCTGTGAGTTTGAGTCTGTGCTCAGGGCCAGCCTGAACTACAAAGTCTCAAAAAAACCCAGAGTTATCCTTGGGAGAGCCTTCCCTTCACAGTAGCAGAGACTCAGAGCCACTTCCCTGGAACTTGTCACCTTCTCAACAATCTCAGGTGCTCCACTGCCTGGGAAGTCCAGAGGGGTTCCTTGCTGCCCTCAGGGTCCACGCCGTCCACGCAGGAGGACTGGGAAGAGATATTCACCCATGAGAGCCAAGGCCCCCAGCCTGTGGCTGGAGAAGATAAAAACCCAAACAGTAAGTCCTACAGGCCCAAGTGCATAGGCCACTCTGCCTTACACAGCTTTGTCCCAGTGCCCTCTGCCTCTTGCTCACAAGTTGCCTTTGGGGTGCTGACTCAGGGATCCCTGTAGTAGGGTCTGACATGAAGGGAATCTGGTAGGTGCCCGGCACTGCTCGATACCTGTGTATTTCCTGCCTCCTGCCTTCTCCAGAGGGGGCTGGGATGGGAAGTAGAGCTGGCTGGCTCACAGGTTGGCCTCCCCACTTTGGTGTCATGTAGAGTCTCCCTGGCCTTCGGGTTCCTCCCTCCAGCTCTTCCCAAAGCCCACTTCACAGAGGACCTGGCCTTCTGGATAACCCCATACCTCTCCCTGGCTCAGGTCTGCCTCCTGGTCCGGGGCTAAGAGAGAAGGGGCTGAGTTGAACCTGTGACTTCCCCTCCTGTTTCCCACCTGACCTCAGCCATTACACATACTGAGTGAGAAATTTTTGCATTAGCTTCCAACACATGGGCCAGGGCCGCATTGCCTGAGCACACATCACAGAGAGTTCCTCAGTGATGCTGACACCAGAGCCCCTGGTTCTAGCAGCCTCCCAGCCTTCAACCGTGACCCAGAGCAGCCCCGTACTCTCTGGTGAGTCCTGTGGGTGTGACAGAACACAAGTGAAGGGGAGGGTGTACCAGGGGTTTATGCTTTGGGGTGACCGGTAGTAGCACCAAGTCAGATGCAGTAGACTTTCTGCAGAATGCAGCCTTTCTTGTTGGGTCCTGTCCTGTAGCATTGCTCCTCCCTGGTCCTAGATAGAGCCGCAGCTCTGGCAGCTGCCAACCCAGAGCCATAGTACCAAGGGGTCACAGTGGCAGCTCGGGGAAGGCAGGTCCAGAGGCTGGCAGAGCTGCAATTTACTGCCAGCAGAGGGCGCTGCTGCCTCACTGTAGGTGGGTGAAGCCCTGTCAATCCCAATCCTTGCCTGAGGAGCTGGATTTCGTGTTCTCTTTCAGGTTAGCAGAAACCAACCGTGCCTGCCCCAGTTCTGGAAAGGAAAGGCAGCAGCCACCCCCGGGAACACAGGGCTGTCCCCAGGTAGTGCTTTCTCCAGCTCCTAGAAATGCAGACCCCAGCTAGATGGTGGGCTCTGAGTCCAGGTTGAACTGGCTGGGGTGCCCCATGTTCTCTGGTGAGTGTGAAGACTGCACTGCTCCCCTTTGCACCTCTCTGAGACAGGGCGCTTTTCCTTGGATGCAGGGCCAGTCTCCCCACAAGGTTGTGAGATATGTGGCGATGTAAGGGCTGGGGTGAGTGGAAGGGTGAGGAGAGATGAGGCCAGAATATTATCCACTGTTTCTCTTTCTCCCCGTCTGCTGCTCTAGTGCCTTGTGCTCCAGAAAGAAAGAGATGACCTGAAAAACCAACTATATGCTGTCTAACAAACCCCAGGCTGGGCCAGGGCACAGGGCAGAAACAGACCTCACTGTCTTGGGGCAGGTACTGGGGTGGAGCTGCATCACAGGCAGGCCCCAGAGCATTTCCCTTTTAAGTGCTGTTTGGTGTGGCTTGCGTGGTGTTTGTTATCATAGCATGTTTGCCTTCGACGAGCCCTGGGGGATTTGCCTTTCCCTAATGTGTGGGAGCGCCCGGTGCATGTTGCTGTCCTATAGGCTGCATGCGGGTGATGGGTGGGGAAGTTGGCCCCGGGGTGGTTTGGACAGAGGCTAGAGGGAAGCCAGGGTGCAGGGGCCACGAGGAGGCTGGGGTCCTGTGTCTGTCTGGAGCCCCTGGTTGTGTTTCTGCGTGTCAGCGGCCCTCCAGTCCCTCACTGATACGTTCCAGACCTTTTTAAAGTGAGTGTTACGACCACCACCCCTTCCCACTGTCCCAGGTGTTCAGGACGGCTGGGTTGGCCCAGCTCTGCTCTGCCTGACAGACTGAAACCAGCATCTTCACCGGAGACCACCAGCTAACCCCCGAGGAGCCCTGGAGCTGGGCTCGAGCTGGCTCGCTCCCCTCTTCAGCCAGGTCCTCCTCTCCGGCCTGCTTCTGCCCCTGTTCACCCTCATTCACAGCAGCATCAAATTTAAGTTCATGTTCTGCGGTCTGGCCTCTCTCTTTGGGGTGGGGCAGGAGGCTGCGAGCTGCCCGGTTCCCCACCACGGCCTAGACCACCCTCTGAGCCGGAGCTCTGGGCTTGGGTTTCCCTCCACCTGGGCCCTGTGTGGGCAGGGCGCGGGCACAGGAGCATTTCCTACCTCCCCTCAGCCTTTTTCAAGCTCTCTCCCAAGATCCTTCTCTCCGGGCCATCACAGGACCGGTTCCAACAGGAACAGGGAGTCCCTGCCTTTAGCAGGACGTAACAATCTCCAGTTCTGGGCTGCAGGGGCTGCTGCCGTTCCTCCTCTGGCTCGCCGACCCGCTCCTTCCCTGGTAAGCTCCCTTGCTGTTTCTCAGTGTCCTTGATCTCTCCCCTGGCTTTCCTCTGGTGGCCTCTTTCTGAGACTGTTTCCAACCGGCCATTATAAGGCACACATGAGCTCATCCTTCCCGTACGTGGGCCAGTCCTCTTTTTGGACTCAGTAGCTCCTCCTGGTGGCACTGTAAACAGGGGCGTGCCAGCAGATTGCCTGTCTTCCTGAGCTGCTGCGAAGCCCTCACCTTTGAAACTGTTTCCAAACACTGTCAGTTCCCCCTCCTTCCTTTCCACAGAAGGATGGAGGCAGAGGTCACATTCCAATGGCCTTGAATGTGTTCTGGTATTTCGGTCAAGCCTGAGCGCAATGCCCACCAGCAGCCAGAATGGACGGTCACGGGCCAGAAATTCTGCATCCTCGAAGTCACAGCCGGCCAACGAGCCCCTCCATGGGTTGGATCCCTTGCCCTCATTCATAAAAGGCCTGTCGGTTTCTCGAGTAAATGGGCACGATCAGTCTCCATGTGCATGCCCAGTCCCCAGCAGGTATTGTCCAAACACCCCCATGGCACGCATCTTCCCAGAAGAGACTTGGGTCAGGGACATGGACATGCTGGGTTCCTGGAGTGGGGCCTGGCGGTGCTCTGGTGAGCAGTCCTATTCCTACATCCTCTGTGGTTGGTGGGAGGGTGATGTGTGGCTGATTGTCACCTCAGCTTTGAGGCAGGCAGCTCTGATGGGTGGAAACCTGGCCCGGGCTACAAGAGCTGAGCAGGATGGGCACCGTGAGGGCGGCAAGTGGGGGACAGGGACTGCCCGTGGAGAGTCAGGCCGGGAACCCTGTTCCCTGTGTCCACACTCTGTCTCACTAGGCTCTGCGAGGTGAGCTCAGGAAGACAGGCCACCATGCACGCGTGGAGAGGATCAGCAGCGGGGACGTAAGCCATCCACTCCGAACCCCAACTCAAGCAAGCGGGCTGGAGCCCTCTGGCTCTGATCCTGACCTGAGCGGCACACCCCTGGAGGAATGACACAGAAGGCTGGTGTCCTGAGTGAAAAAATCTGGGCAGAGACTCTGTACCTGGGGTTCCTACACCCCTGACATCAGGCTGTTTCCGGCTGGGATGATTTCCTGAGGCACTGTCCCAGGAGTCTCAGGGGCCATGGTCACCAAGGGATCAATGCACTGAAGGAGCCAGGCAGGGCAGCAGCGCAAGGCCAAGTGACTGGCATAATCAGCCCCACTGGTGCCCTCCAAGCCCTGTGTCTTCGTTCTGTAGTCAGACTAACACTGGTGTCGGAACGCTGAGCCCTGTGGTCCTAGGGGCATACGGGGCAGACCTGAGGCTTGAGGCACAGAAATCCATCTGGGCCCCAGTGCACAAAAGGACATCACCCCCCTCCCTTGCCATCCTCTCAAGCTTCCTATCTCAGCCAGGAGGGCTGGGGCCAGTCTCCAGAACCCAGGTCCCATCCTGCCTCCTTCTCCTCGGGGGCTCGGAGCCAGCCCTGGAGCTGGGCTGAACCGTGGTGTACCCATCCTGGATGTAGCCACACTGTGACGTCCCAAGCCAGATCCCACTTGCACTGGGTGGACAACCAGGCCCCCACGTGTTCCTTTCCAAACTTGAGCTTTTCGTCTGTGGGCAGAAGAGGAGATCTCCCCAGACTCCAGCCAGGGCTAAAGGCATGCAGGCTGCCAAGCCAGCCAAGGAGAGGCAGTGAGGGCAATCCTCCCAGCATGTGGCACCCTGGGGCTGCGAGGTGACACCACAGTGTGAGAGTTGTCGTGGTGTGTCACAGTCACAGATCCTCATCCTTGCTGTCTTCCTGGGGGACCTTGGATCACCTCCTACCTGTCTGTCCTCAATCCCTAAGAAGTCCTTTCCCCCATCCACATTTCCTCAGCACACATTTCCTGTAAATATGAGGCAAGTGGCCCCATTTGCAAGGTCCCACCATGTGCATCAGTGTGGCCAGGGTGGCCACGTGAAACATTCTTGTGGGGTTCAACAGTACACTGTACAAATGAACACAACATACAATGGCACCTGTGGCTACATGGGGTGCCAGTCCTGGTAACCACCCCTGGGAGTCAGTGGTAACGACGCTGACAGCCTTGGAACCCTCCTGCTTGCCCCAGCCCAGTGTCCCTCTAGGCCTCCGGGGTTTACCTGACGTCCACCTCTCTCCGGGCTTTTCCAAGCAC
Organism: Petromus typicus; assembly: GCA_004026965.1. Classification (NCBI taxonomy): domain Eukaryota; kingdom Metazoa; phylum Chordata; class Mammalia; order Rodentia; family Petromuridae; genus Petromus; species Petromus typicus. The sequence goes on from PVIR01032723.1 coordinate 11,823, forward strand.
CACTCACTGATGCGTAAAGGATTAATGAGTGCTGTCTAAAGACTAACACCTATTGAGGTACAGAAGTTAAATAATATCAGGGTAAACATAAAATTACAAGTACAGGAAATGTAAGCCTACAACTTGGAAAGTAACTATAAAGTAATCAGCTGGACTTGGCGGCACTCCCCAAGCTACTGCGGAGCTGAGGCATGATCCTGAGTTCAAGGCCAATCTGGGCAAGTTAGTAAAAAACCTGCCTCCAAAAATCCAAAATGTTATCAAGCCATTTAACCAGCACCAGGTCCAGAGACCACACTGCCCCTTTAGAAGTCTTATCTGTGGGCCAGGGATTTAGCTCAAGTGTTGCAGCACCTGCCTTGTAAGAACAAGGGCCCAAGTTTGATCCCTAATACTGCAAAAGTCCCATCTGTGTCCATTTCTGTGAAGGAAGCTGAATAAAAAGGCTACCTAGGTACAGTTCCATTTATGTGACACGGAAAAGACAAAAGCATAGGAACAGTAAAACAGATCAGTTGTTACCAGAATCTGGGGGTCAAGTGAAAGAGCTTAAATACCATAGAAGGAATTTGGAGGCCGAAGTAAGTGATATATATATATATATATATATATATATATATATATATATATATTTTAATTTTTTTTAGGTTTTTTGAGACAGGGTCTCGCTTTGTGGTTCAGGCTGGCCCTGAGCTCAGCCTCCAACTCACCTCACAGCAATCCTCGTGCCTCTGCCTCCCGAGTGCTGGGATTACAGGCGTGAGCCATCATGCCCGGCACTGTGGTGTGTGGTACTGGTTGCTGCTGGGCGTGAGTCTCCACACCCAGTATGGTATGTGGTTACCAGGGATCGAACCTGGGTCCTTGCGCTTGCAAGACAAGCGCCGAACCACTGAGCTAACTCCCCGGCCCGTGCCATATATTTTTAATTGTAATCGTGCTTCCGTAAGAGTCTATATAAGTTAATTACATGTCCGTAATTCTGACTTTTTAGGGAAAACTGTATACAATGTATCTGAAGTGGATATTGAAATGTTCTAATTGCTTATGAAGATCCATGTTTTTCTCTTCTAATCTGTAAGTGTGCATAATTATGCCAGATTATTTATTGAAGTTAAATCAAGTTTGTAGTCATGGAATGAATCCTATTTAGTTATAGTACATCCTATATTTTCATTTATGTATCCTGTAGGATTCAGTTCACTAATATTCTATTTCTCCCTTTTGCTTCTATGTCATGAGTATTTCTGATTAACCTGGGAGTGTCCATTCTTTTCAACTTTCTGCAGGATTTTGTATCAAGATGAAGATAATTTTTTTAGTCCTTTTATCAGAATTTGATGAGAAATCCTGCTCTGTGTGTGTATAAAACATTTTGACTTTTGATAAATAGCTGTCATGACTGTGCAAGTGTTCACATTCATTATTCTATCTTGTGTCAGTTTGGGCAAGTTATGTACTCTAGAAATTGGTGAACTTTTTCTCCATTTTAAATGGCCCATGCTATCACCTCAGAGTTTATTTTGTAAAATTTCTGATCTACAGAAGAGTTGTAAGTGCAATGAGCCTGTTTATCCTTCATATGTATTCGTCAGTTGTTAACATGTTGTCACATTTATTTCATTTCTTATCTCCCTCTCGTGTTTGTAGGTACTTTTTTTTTTTTGATAAATGAGTGTCTCAGATTACAAAAAGGGAAAAGGGCACTGGTATGAGTTTGTCACTCACATCCCCAATTTCCAGATTCTTTCTATTCTCATAAGTTTAAATATAGCTGTAGTTGATAATACACTTGCAGTTGATTGGGTCAAAAACTGATCTGGCCTATTGGACCCGGCCACTGCTCTGCTAGGTATTCACACAAAAGAATTAAAAGATTCATATCACAGTGACATATGTGCTCCTATGTTTATAGCAGCTCAGTTTGTGATTGCTAAATCGTGGAAACAACCAAAATCTCCATCAACAGGAGACTGGATAAAGATGTGGTTCTTTTATAGAATGGAGTATTATTCTGCCATTAAAAATGATAAAATTGAGTCATTCATACTCACATAGATGTACTTTCAATATGTCCTAATAAGTGAAATAAATAGGTGACAGATATGTAAATATTGTCTTTTCTCTGGTATGAGAAAATGAAGACATAAATGAGTTCTAGAATATATGATAGATTTTGTGAAATAGAAAATATTCAAAGGGAAAGAGAGTGTAGGGGTAAATAACGAGGGGAAAAAGAATGTGATGGTAATTTTAAAAAGGAAACAAAGCTAATGTATATAGGGGGTGAGGGGTGACAGGGTGGGTGGAGGAAGGGGAAAAATGAGAATCAAATTGTGTCATATTCTGGCACAAACTCTCAGTGTTGAATGTGAGGATGATGTGTATTCATAATGTACCAATAAAGATTTGAATTAAAAAAAAAACTGACCTGGGCTGGGGATTTACCTCAGTTGTTCCAGCGTCTGTCTGGCAAATGCAAGGTCTTGAGTTCCATCTCAGTAACCACATATCACAATGCCGGGCATGGTTACAGGCTCACACCTGTAATCCCAGCACTCAGAGGCAGAGGCAGGAGGATTGCTATGAGTTTGAGGCTAGCCTGGGCTACATAGTGAGTTCGGGGCCAGCCTGAACTACAAAGTGAGATCCTGTCTCAAAGAAACTGACCTTAGAAAACATCATCCTTCAAAGATATTTACAAGTGAAAACTCAACACCTCTTCCATTAAAAGGAGAAGAAGGAGGAGGAGAAGGAGAAGAAGGGGAAGGAGGAGGAGGAGGAGGAGGAGGAGAAGGAGAAGGAGAAGAAGGAGAAGGAGGAGGAGGAGAAGGAGGAGGAGGAGGAGAAGAAGAAGAAGAAGAAGAAGAAGAAGAAGAAGAAGAAGAAGAAGGAAACAAACTTAAACATGACAGCTTCCCAGAGATCAGCTCTAAATCTTACTACATAGATACTCCATATCCACAAGGATCCACTTGGAATTCATTACTCTCGCCCTTCTGACTCTTTTTATGGTTTTTTTCTTTGACCTTTCAGGAGACTTTGAGTGGTTCCTAGGTCTATGACTATGGTGATGACCTGGGGACTTGGAGCAGGATCTGTGTCGTGAACCTTGGGACCCACTTCTGTGGCATCTTGGACTTTTGCTCTCACACCTTTCTCTCACAGGGAGAAGGACTCCTTCTGGGAAATCCACTCTACCCTCTGGGAGACCGAGTCCTACTCCTTCAGTAGCACAGCGTGGGAGAGTGACAGAGGTTGGCCAAGTCTCGGTGGCTTCTCCTGCAGTGATCAGGTGATGGCACTCTTTCCAACTTTCCATCTTCTTCCTCTTCCTCTTCACTAGACTCCACACCACCCATGTCTTCTTCAAGAGCACTAACTCGAAGCTGTAACTGCTCAGCTTCTTCAAGCACATAGTGTTTCTGAGGCCAGATTAGAATGCTGCCGGACCCTCACTGCGCAGCAGTTCATCACGACACTCATCTGCATGCATCAGTTCAAACTCCCCATTTTGCCTCTGGCTCTTGATTTTTCCATAGTCGTTGTCCAAAGGTTCCATAGCAGTCAATTGCACTGCCGTAACCCTCATGTGAAGTGCGCCCAACATGCAGACATACTCGAAATCTTCATCTTTTTATAAATGCTACAGTGATATCCTTCTCCAGTTGAATTTGCATCATCTTCAAAATCAAATAGAAAGGGAGTTGGTTTTGTGCTTCAAGCATAAATACCACTCACAAACCTTAACTCCATGCCTTTATTGACTAAAAGTTCAGCTGTAAGTCCAAAGCATTCTTCTTTCTAATACTTGGATTCATAGATTATCATCCGAATGATTTTCTCCATCAGATATCAGGCATTGGTACAATAGATGCTACACTGTGTGTACTTTGATTTATATCTCATTTTATTTATTTGTTTATTTTGGAACTAGAGATTTAAACCTCCTTTATAATCAGCTACATTTCCAGCCTGTTTTTCCTTTTTTTTTTCCCCCATTTTTTTGAGACAGGTCTCACTTTGTAGTTCAGACTGGCCCTGAGCTCAGCCTCCAACTCACATCATAGCAATCCTCCTGCCTCTGCCTACCAAGTGCTGGGATGACAGGCGTGAGCCACCACACCCAGTACTGTGGTATGTGGTACTGGTTGCTGCTGGGGTGAGGCTCCACACCCAGTATTGTATGTGGTTAACCGGGGATCGAACCCGGGTCCTTGCGCTTGCAAGACAGGCGCCAGAACCACTGAGCTAAATCCCCGGCCCCTCCAGCCTGTTTTTTTATTGATACAAGGGTCTTGCTGAGTCACTAAGCTGCCCAGGCTGGGCTCCAACTTGCCATCCTCCTGCCTCAGCCTCAGCCTCCCAGAGGACTGGGATTACAGGTACAGGCCACCATGCCTGGCTTCATTTTACTTTTACTTTTTATTTTTAAGAAAAGGGGTCTTTCAGTGTTGTCCAGGCTGGCTGGAATTCCTCCTCCTAAGTAGCTGAAACTATAGGCAACTGCTTACTGTGCCTGACCGTGTGTGTGTGTGTGTGTGTGTGTGTGTGTGTGTGTGTGTGTGTGTATGTGCGTGTGTGTGTAAAATCATTTTGCTGAGTCTTTTGTGATTCTTAGATATTGTGATATATGATCCCTGAAGATTTTTTTTTTTTTTTTTTTTTTTTTTTTTTGTGACAGGGTCTCACTTTGTGGTTCAGGCTGGCCCTGAACTCAGCCTCCAACTCACATCACAGCAATCCTCCTGCCTCTGCCTCCCAAGTGCTGGGATTACAGGCGTGAGCCACCACGCCCGGCACTGTGGTATGTGGTACTGGTTGCTGCTGGGCATGAGTCCCCACAGCCAGTATTGTACATGGTTACCAGGGAATCGAACACAGGCCCTTGCGCTTGCAAGACAGGCGCTGGAACCACTGAGCTAAATCCCTGGCCCGATCCCTGAAGAATTAGCATGCATTAACTAAGAAAGGGAACGGTCTCCTACAAGACCTTGGTGCATCAGGCCAGTGAGACCATTTGACGTTGGGCCAGTAGTTTCCTGTTAGAGGACCACAGGTAACATTCTTCTCTTCCCCAATAATGTCCTTCACAGCTGCTTTCTACAAACTTCTCTTGGCAGTCACATGTCATGTGCCGCATCTGGCTGCCAAGTCTCTCCCGTGTCCTTTAAACTGGAACACTTTCCCTGACTGTTTGGCTGACATAACACTGACATTCTGAAGCTGCAGGAAGGTTTTTTGGAAAGGCCTTTGAGTTGGATTTGTCTGATTTCTGTCTCATGATTTCACTCGAATTAAATGTTTTCTCCAGTTATCTACCTAGGGGCTGCACTAGCCCTCTGCCTGAATGACACCGGGAGATTCCTGTGATGTGTGACCTTTGATGTGTGGTCAGAGTACTGTTCCCACTTACGGTATTGTGGAGGAACTCTTCACTGAAAACATAACTAAAATGATTTCCTTCTTTATAAGCAGGTTTCATTGATATTAGGAGTATCACTTCATGTGTAATAATAGCTTTATTTTCAAGTACTCAGATATTACAAAATACAATGAATGCCTACATTATTATAATATCAATCTATTTTTTGTAAATATTTCTTTCATATTTGAGTGGTACATTTACAGAATTTAAGTACAATTTTGTGCTAAAAATCAGTGAAGTGGTTGCACTTGGGTCTTATCGTCCTACCCACTTACTCTCGGAGGAGGACCAAGGACATGTAAAAAAGAAATGAAGTTCAAAAGGGTGTGAAGTGAGGGCCGGGGAGTTAGCTCAGTGGTTCCGGCGCCTGTCTTCCAAGCGCAAGGGCCCGGGCTCGATCCCCGGTAACCACATACCATACTGGGTGTGGAGACTCACCCCAGCAGCAACCAGTACCACATACCACAGTGCCGGGCGTGGTGGCTCACGCCTGTTATCCCAGCACTCGGGAGGCAGAGGCAGGAGGATTGTGATGTGAGTTGGAGGCTGAGCTCAGGGCCAGCCTGAACCACAAAAAAGCGAGACCCTGTCTCAAAAAACCTTAAATAAATTTTAAAAAGGGTGTGAAGTGAAATAAGCCAGGTACAGAAAGTCAAAAACAACAGGTCTCACTCACACATGGGCGCTAAATTAGTTGATTTCTTAGAAGGGGAAAGTAATATAGTAGTTACCAGAAGGTGTTTATTTGGGTTTTTGTTGTGGTGGTGGTACTGGGGATTGAACTTGGCAGGTAGGCATGGTGCCACTGACCTATATCCCCGGCCACAAGAGAAATTGCTTAATGGATAAGGCACTGGATTCAATAGGAGGAATAAGTTCTAGTGTTCTATAGCATAGTAGCTTAATTATACTCAGCAATAACATGCACTTTAAAATAGCTAGAAAAAAAGATTTTGAATGCTATCAAACAAGAAAATAATAAGTGTTTGAGATGGTGAATATGCTGATTTCCCCAATATGATCATTGCAAATTATATATGTGAAATATCACACTTTTGTCCAAAAATCTATGTATATTATGTGCCGACTTTTTAAGTATCTGCATTGTAATACACTTGTTTGACCAAGTGAGGGCAGTGCAGATTAGGCTGTTTGTTAGGAAGTGAATGGTGGCTG
>PVIR01032724.1:0-18435 GCA_004026965.1 Petromus typicus
TCCGAACCACCTATCTTGCTGCCTGTGTGGTGTCTCCATGAAGATGTACCAAAGCACTTGAGACTCAACATGTCCAAAGTGGAAGTGTTTTCAGTCCAGAGCTGGAGGTCACATTTACTCCTTGTTGAATTTCACAACCTTCTACCATTTTCCCAAGATGAACATTTGGTACCATCCTTGGTTTTCCTACTGCTTTACTCTCTGCCCTCAGTTAACAAGAGTGTTTTTCAGTGTGTCATCCCTTGCTGCCTGGGTTGGGCTGTCACTGTCTCAGCTGAGTTGCTACATCAATTTTTGGCCTAAACTTGCTCTTCCCTCCTTCCCTCCCTTTTGCCCATTGTGTCTGGAGTCTTCCTAAAATGTACCTTAGATCACCACTCTGTTTTAAGTCTTCAACATCTCCTTTTTTGCTTTCCTGATGTGACATCAGCTTACCTGATAACTAATTTTTTTTGGTACTGGAAATCGAACTCAGGGCCTTGTGTTTGCCAGGCAGGTGTAATACTGTTGAACTAGATCTGTGGCCCATTAGCTGGTTTTCTAAAGACCACTTCCACTGAATTACCTTCAGTACTCATGTGGCTTGATCTCCCTTGTCTGTGGTCTGTTGGATATGCTAATTGTTCTTCCTGTAAAGCTCTACCCATTTTCTAGCCGTCCCCCACCAGCAGCCTGTCCTCCAGGCTTCAGCTACAATGTCATTTTTCTCTAGGAAGCCTTCCCTGATCTCTCCAAACTAGATTAAGTATCCCACTTGTGTGTTTCTGTAAAAACCTGTTTTACTTTATTGGAAGGTTTATCCTGTAGTACTTTGCCTGTATGCTTGTCTGCAGCAGAGAATAGCTTCTGGCATATAACTAGGGGGCACAGGAAGGCTTTCTCCCTTATATAAAAATACACATAAGGTAACATTTACTCTTACCCATTTTAAGTGTACAATTCAGTGACATTAAATTACATTCACTGGAGTTTTTCATCATCCCTAACTCAAACTCTGTGCTGATTAAAGAGCAATTTTCCCAATTTTCTGATAGTCACTGTTCTCCCTATGTATTTGATTGTTCCAGATATCTCATATAAATGGAATTATAATATTTGTCATTTTATGCCTGCATATTTCACTTAACATAATGTTTTCAGGGCTCATCCATGTTGTAAATGGGTTAGAATTTCTTTCCTCATTGAAGCTGCATAATAGACCACTATAAAACTATAATTTTACTTTTAAAATAAATAAGATTATTTTATTTCTAAAATAAATAAAATGCATTTCTGTCTCCACTATCATTTTATTTATACATTCATGGCTCTTTATGAGTTTTGGCAATTGTGAATAATGCTGCTAGGAATGTCTATTGAGGTCCTTGCTTTCAGTTCTTTTTAGTGTATACTTAGAAGGGAAATTGATCTTAACAGTAATTTTGTGCTTATAGTGGAGGCACTGTCCTCTTTTCTGCACCAGCTGTGGACTAGGGTGGACTAGGGTTCCACTTTCTGATATCCTTATTAATACTTACTACTTTCAGTTTTTACGTATTTTCCTTTTTGTGTGTGGATATATGTTTGTGATACTTGGAATTGAACCCAAAGCCTTCACATTGAGCTGTATCTATAGCCCCCCACTTAATGTCTTATAGAGGGTTTCACTAAGTTTCTAACCCCATCTAGGTTTGAACTTGAGATCCTCCTTTCTCAGTCTCCCAGGGTGCTGGGATTACAGGTGTATTCTACCACACTTGGCTTGTTTTTTGTTTTGTTTTTTTTTTAAGAAAATGTAATAACCATCCTAGGGTATATTTCATTTTGATTTTGATTTGCATTTTAATTAATAGTGATCTTGAATGTCTCTCCTAGTGTTTACTGGCACTTTGTTTATCTTCTTGGAAAAATGTCTGTTCAGATTTTGCCTCTATGTGTGTGTGTGTGTGTGTGTGTGTGTGTGTGTGTGTGTGTGTGTGTGTGTGTATTTTACTGGAAATTGAACCCAGGGCTTTTGCACTGAGCTGCATCCCTAATTTTAAAAATTTCATTTTGAGGCAGGATCTTAATAAGCTTTTGAGGCTGGCAAACTTGCAGTCCCCCTGCCTCAGCTTTCCAGAGCTGAGATCACAGGTGTGTACCACCATCCTTGGCTTTCTCTTTTTTTTTTTTTTTTTGAGACAAGTTCTCACTTTGTAGTTCAGATTCTGCTTCCCTAGTGCTGGGATTATAGGTGTGAACCACCACACCCGACACTGTGGTATGTGGTTCTGATTGCTGGTGGGCATGAGTCTCCAGGACCAGCATTGTTATATGTGGTTACCAAGGATCGAGCCTGGGTCCTTGGCAAGGACCTGAACCACTGAGCTAAATCAGTTTTTTTTTTAGTTATAGGAGATCTTTATATGTCCTAGATATTAATTCTTCATCCAATATATAATTCTATGAGTTGTTTTTTCACTTTCTTGATAGCATATTTTAATTTGTAAGTTGTAAATTTTGATAAAGTCTAATCTGTTTATTCTTTTACTTGAACTTTTAGTGTCATCCAGGAAATTAATGTCAAATCCAACATCATGAAACCTTCCCCTATGATTTTTGTGGTTTTTTTTTTTAATTAAGAATGTTACAGTTTTAGCTGTTACGTCTTTGACCCATTTTGAGTTAGTTTTTGTATTTAGTATAAAATGAGCATTCACTTTCATTCTTTTGCACATATATAATCTAATTTTTTCATCAAAATTTATTTATTGAGCAGTCTTGGTATCTTTGTTGAAAATCATTTGAGAGCTATTCCATTGATCTATACATCTATTAATATGCCAGTCCCAAACTTTTATAAATTTTGATATCAGAAACTGTGGTTTCTCCAATTGTGTTCTTTTTTGAAAAAGTCTGAGACAAGTTTGTATTTATTTATTTAGCTGGCAGTGCTGGGGATTGAACCAAGGATGTCATACATGCTGGGCAAACACTGTTCTTCTGAGCTACATACACAGCCCCGAGGCAAGTTCTTAACACTACTTGCTACTCTTTATTTAATCCTGCCATCAATATATGCTTTTGTACATCCTTGCCAGGGGTGTTTCCTTCAACAGTCCCTCCCAGATGACTTCCCAATTTGTTATCCCTGCTATTACCCCACTATAGTGCCAGTTTTCTCTTTGTCTTCCATACCAGGTCTCCCTTCATTCAGATTCTATGTATGTGTACAGGCCAGAAAGGTATTTTAATCCCCCTGAATGGGCAAGGGTAAAGGGTACCACCTGTCTGTTGCACTTATCTTTGAGTCTAGTTCAGTCTTCTTTGAAACTCTCAAGGTCAGAAGTCCCTTTTACTGTCCTTCATCATCTGGGCTAGGTATATTACCTTTAGTACTCTGGAAGATGAATAACTGAAATAGCAGTGGTATGGTGGACAAGGTGCTATGTTCAGAGAAAAGAACATCAAAAGTGACCCTTGAATCATGCAGAGTTGGAGTATTCACTGCTTATACCATTGAAAATCCATATAGAGCTCTTGACTCTCAAAAACTTTAATCCTAACTTGCTATTCTGCTGTCGATAAGTTAACATATATTGTGTGCTATATGTATTATGTATGGTAAAAAAAATACACAAGAACTATGAGAGATTGCTTTTACTGAGATAAGCAACTTACTGCAGCGACAAATTGCTCGTTGGAGAAGACTAGCAGCATGCCAGGAGCACACTGCAGTAGCAGAAAAATTGCGTAGGAAAGTCTTACAGTGGTGTAGTATGCACTAAGTCAGTCCTCTGCAGTTATGACTTAATACTGGATCTTTACACTTGTTAATTTTCCTGTACTGCAAATGATCTGATGTATGGCCTAAATATGTTTGAGTTTTGATAAATAGATTTATCTTGATAAGTATTTGTTTTTGTAATAGGTGTATGTACATTTTATGGTTATAAATGGTCAGATACACCAATGGTGGCAAACCCAGAGCATGTGTGCCACAGTGGGCCGTGTGTCATCATCAGAAACTCTAAAGTGTTTGCCATCACTGAAATAGACTGTTACATTAGCTACAAACATTTTATGCATTGATGACACAACTTTTCTTAATTTTTAAAACATTTCTGCTTATTTGGTTTGTCTGGAAATTTTTTCAAGTTGTTGCATATCTCTAAAACATGTGCTTATAAGTGGTTGTATAAAATTCAAAGAAAACAAAATAAAAGAAATGTTAAAAATCCAGAAAAAGAACAATAATCACCTAAATAAATGTTCTTGCAGGGAAGCAATGGGAGAGAATGTTTGAGAAATATAAAATAGCCAAAGGCTTGAATGACAGTGACATGGCAAAAGTCTGAAATCTGTCCTCTATAACTCGTAGGTTTTAAGGAGGGAACTGAAAGCAGATTTTTTTTTTTAGGCAAAACAGGTCTTTGATGATGTGCCTGGTGAATCGGGGTGGTGGGGGGAGGCTGGTGCAGTACAACCTAATGAGTGGCATCGCTGAAAATGGAAGCACTACAGGCAGAATTGGGAAGACTTGCTTCTGACTTGTTCTGGACAACAGAGGACTGGCAGAGGTGCTAGATGGCTGGGAAAATGATGGTCCCAGTAACATAAGTAAGAAAGCCAGGAGAAGAAACCCATTTTAGAATTAAGAGTGATTTAAAATGCCAACCTTTTGCAATGCTTGGCAGGCTCCCTTGGGACAACGTGGAACTCAGAAGAACAGTTAGGCTAGTGACAGAAATCTAAAAATCATTGCTGTGCAGAATATGTTGAGTAGATGAAAATCCCTAAAGGGGAGAATGTAACAGAAATATCAGGCCAGCCCCTAGAGGAGAAAGAGGCTGTAGGAGGGAAAAAAGACCACAGGTGCAGTTAGAGCTAGGATAACATAATGTCACTTAGGCCAAAGGAAGAGCAAGTGGAGATGCGGATATATGGTGAGAAGACACAGGAAGGAAAATGAAGGTTGAAAAATGTGATGGAAAGCAGAGGTGACTGCAGGGCTGTGGTCCTGGGGAAGGGAGGAAGAATCAGAATCTGAGAGCAGAGGTTCTAGCCTCAAAGTGCTGTGGAATGCCCAGCTTCCTGCAATTAGATCCCAAGAATCTGTCAGCATCATAAGACTTACTCTTGCAGTGTTCTTTGTCCCTGAAGAACAGAGAATGACCTAGAGTTGGGGAAGAATGTGGCTTCTGAAGGCAGGGAGTCCCAGATTTTTGGTCTCATAGTGGGTTCCCGGCATAATCCTGGTCTCTGTAAGCTAGATGCAAAAGAAAGTTTAGAAAGGCTGTAGGAATACATACTAATTGTGTAAGATACAGTTCAGCAGTGATTAAAGGGATAAAAAAAAAAAAGACTATGAATATTGAGTCCTGATTCATTTTCTAGTTGTGTGACTTTGAGCAAAGAGTATTAATTCTCTTAGCTTGTGTTTCTGAAAACTAAATGAGTTGATGCAAGCAAGATGCTTGAAACAGCCCACGATCATTGGGAGGTTGGATCACCACATACTCCTGTAGGAACCTAGAAGGGAAGAATTAGCAAAGACTAGAGTTTGGGGGTACATGCTGTGTGGAGGGATTTTTTGGAGGTAAAGTAGGGGAAAGTAGGAGGAAAGGAATCAGAGAAAAGCAATTCTAGGTTAGGAAAATCTTATCAGTGAAGTCATGGATCAGTAAAGCCTGAGCATTTTGGGGTGATTTCCTTAATGAATTGGATTGCTCCTGTTGGGAAGTAGTGGGAGATAGGACAGGATAGGATAAAAAAGTGACTATTAGTTATTAAGAAGTATAAATTGAGAGGTTAGAGCTCTTTGGCTATGATTTTTATGCTGGCCCTCTGCTTTGGGCGTTATCCACAACCTCTTAGTACCTCAAGTTTGTTCATTTGCAGAATGGACTGGACAGGACCAGTAAATGTACATCTTGCAGCTTGAAAGTCTTACGCTTCTTACTTGGAAATGATAGCCCGCCCCCTGCCCCCATAGCAGGTGGAATGGTGTGCTTTAGAGTGAAGCTCAGTGGTTCTGTTCTCATCAGCCCCGTGCTGCAAGCAGGTGATCTCACGGCCCACATTCAGACTCCACAGGCTCCACAGGCTGGCCTCTGCCTAGCAGTCACTGCTGTGCCTAAGAAAGTAGATTTGTGAATGGAGCCCACAGGCTCAGTGTTCCCAGGCTACTTAGAGTTAATTCTACTACTGTCTCTCTTGAGAAGCCTCGAGTTTTATGGATACTTGCCTTGAAGTGGACCCTGAGGAGTAAGTAGGAGAAAGAACAGTCTTATCGCTGGCTTCTATTTCATCCCTTTATAGAAGGGAATTCAGGTTTGTTGTTCCTGTCCTTCGAAGAGAGTCTTCAGGAGCACATAGCCCTTCTTGCCTCACCAGGGCGCCAGTCTGCAGTGCTGCAGTGTGCTGCATCAGAGGAAGTTCTCTGGGCTCCGGGAACCCTCTCCCTGCTGAGCAGGAGGTCCTGGAGCAGTGTCTGCCTTTGCCACAGAGAAAGGTGCTTTGTGTTTGTGGGAGAAATACTTGGTGAATTTTAAAACAGCTTGAAATGGAAAGACTAAAGCAGATGGAAACTATTTTATCTATATTTTGCGTCTGAAAAGTTTTCAAGGTTAATTTTGTTTTCAGAGATTGAAATTTGAGAAGGGGGACAATTTACCCTTTGTTGCACACTTAAAGGAAGTCTTTGGGTAGTGGAGATCAGGAAACAGAGGTGACTGGAACATACAAGGGTGCTAAAACTGGCATATGCTCCCCAGGAGTGGTAAGTATGATTTATTAGTTTAGAGTAGAACTTCTTTGAGGAGATGAAATGCATCTCTTCTGTTTTATGTGGTTCCTAACAATGAGTACATCTAGGTAAATATAACAAATGCTAGCAGTTCAGTAGATGCTGATCTGTCTATCTTCCAGGCTGATCCTTGCCCAAGGAATGATTATGAATGCTATCTAGTCCATTCACACCACAGATTTTTTTTACTTTGAAGCAAAAAAGAACCATGTCATGGAAGAAACTGTTACAAAGACTGTGCATAAAGTTTGAGAGTGAGATAGTTTAGTCTGGCCTCTTTTTAGAGCAATGATTGATTAATGCTGTCTGTGTTGCTATTTGTTCCAGAGCTGACCTGTCCGAGACACAGCATAACTAACGAAGCTGCTGCAGGATGAGAAGATGGCAGCGCGGCTGCTCGCACCACCAGGCCCTGACAGTTTCAAGCCTTTCACCCCTGAGTCACTGGCGAACATTGAGAGGCGCATTGCTGAGAGCAAGCTCAAGAAACCACCAAAGGCTGATGGCAGCCATCGGGAAGATGATGAAGACAGCAAGCCCAAGCCAAACAGTGACCTGGAAGCAGGGAAGAGTTTGCCTTTCATCTACGGGGACATCCCCCAAGGCCTGGTTGCGGTTCCCCTGGAGGACTTTGACCCATACTATTTGACGCAGAAAGTGAGTTGGAGGAGACACAGCTTCAGATGCCCCTTTTCTGACAGGCTGTGGGAGAGGGGAGGAAGAGCTGTGTGTGTCTGCCAGAGTGGGGAGAAGTAGTGCACCTTTTTTCATTTCTGGTTTTTGAGAAGCACTTTACCATTCAGTTGCTGTTAAGGGTCATTTGGGATCTTCTGTTTGTCAACCTTGTTAATAAAACTTCTGGTTTTGGCTTCAAGCCAGATGATGGAAAGAAGACATAGAATCCTCATGTGTAGCTCAGTCAACTTGCCTACCATTCATGAGGCCCTGGGTGCAATCCCCAGCACCATCAGAAATAAAGAAGGGGAAAAAAAAATGCATGAAACAGGATATATACTAGAATCCAGAAAAGAAGAGACCATGAATCTCTCGGAATCTCTCTAACACACATTTGAGATTCTATCTTTAAAAATATAAGGAACCTGTGATTAATAGAGTGGAAATGATGGGTTTGCTGCCTTATGCAGCCACCTTTGTAATATGAGAGCATTGCTTTTGGGTACAGGAGAGGAATAAAAGTACTCTGGGCAAGAAAGAGGACTCCAGGTCTTTGTCCCCACCACACAATTGTCCAGATGGATTCTCACAGCAAAATGGGTTCTATTCTTTCTGCAGGTGGAGAGCACAGGTCAAAGAAATACTTGTCTTCGTTTTGCCAAGGGTTTCAAACTTCCCAAACAAACAAATATTTGATCAAGTCCTGAGTTTCTTTCTCATAGTTATCTTCTGAAACAAGGCAACAAGTATTGAGAAACAAAGCCTCCTTGATGAATCACCAGCCAGCTGCTTGGCCTCTGAATCCTGAGGACGGATATTAGACACAAATTAGGGGGCCCCTCATTCAACAGATTGTGTAAGGAATTACACTGGTGGGGTTTTCCACATAAAAGGGAAGTGGCTTTGTGGAAATATATATTTATAAATATAAAGCCTAACTGAACTATCCTTGTTAATCTCACTCCCATAACCACCCCATGAAACTGCCTTTTAATCTTTCAGGTTTGAGAGAAATTTCAACTTCTTTGGCTTGATAATTAGACACAAGTAAGAGATTTAACTGGAGTCCTCGAGGCATTATTAGTTCAGGACGACAGAAGCAGTTAAATCATTCAGTATACAATATGGCCCCTCACCTATGTATTCTGTTGAAGCTCAGATAGCTACATAATAGAGAAAGGTGGACCAGTAGTTCAGATCTTCCAAATTTAAGGAAGCAAACATGATATGGTACAAAGAGCAATATACTGCCTGCTTCATTTCACTGTTTATTTTCCTCATTTTTCTCATTTAGTGTATGATCCAAGCTAGCACAAATAATTTGTGGGTAAAATATTATTAAGTAACAGACACTTGACAAAATGAATTCATGACTTTTACCTGTGACTGAATGACCTTTGGCTGTAACTCTACTTTTGCAACTCATGTACAAATTGGGTTTCTGGCCAAGTTGTTGATGGAGCTCTCCTGGAGGACAGGTTGGTCATGATAGAAAGTCTGATTTCAGCCTTTGTCCTTACTACAGAATTATTCCTAGAAAGAGTGACCTTAATTGTATAGTCTGTTAAAAATATTTTAATATATTACCATGCAGAACATAGTGATTATTATAAAACATATGTATCATGTCAAGGAAGAACATTCCTACCACTTCAGAAGTATTCATTATACATTTATTTAGTTGATTAGTTACTTTTTATGCTACTGTGGATTGACCCCTCCAGGGCCTCATGCGTACTAGGTAAGCACTCTACCACCGAGTTACACCCCCAGTTCTTTGTTGTATGTTTAAATGAGGAATTTTTCAGTTGGTTAAAAATAATATACTTATTCAAGTGAACTTGGAAATCTTCACTGGCAGTACAACAACCTTGTACTAACTAGGCCTTGTACTAAGCTATACTACCAAGGTCTGCCCTACAAGGCAACACACAGAGAATTAACCCACAAATCAAAAAGTTATAAGGGTAGAGATGACTTTAAGAGGACATATTTTTCTGTTTGCTCTTCAAGGGCTGTCTTCAATAATTCTTCATAAAACATAATCTTTCTGTTAACTGATGCAAGTAGAATCCTTTATCTTTCTCTCAAGTCTCATTTTCTCACTAATTAGTCATTTTTTGACTCTCCTAGAAGTCTGTTTCCCATTTCCTTTCCACTGTCTTTCAAAAGGTTCTGGTTTCATCCCGTTGTGGATTTCTGCTCCAGAGCCACCCAGGACCCTGAAAGTTGTATATCACGTTTTCAAGACACTGTTCCAGCCTGATGCTGGCTTGGCTGTCATAGCTTCTGAGGTTCTGATTGAGTTTTACACTGACTTTTCCAGCTGATACTCTTTTTGAATTGCCTCAGAACCCTCAGTACTATACCTTTTTTTTCACCTCTCTTGGTGTACTGACCTAGTGCCTCCTCTCTTTATCTTTCTTGTTTTTCAACTGTTTGCTGCAAACATTTGAATTTAAGTCTTCTTTTTATGATTGTCCTTTATCTGCCACGTCCTCACCTCTCTGTGCAGGTAACCACTGATGTTAGTGTCTTCTGGGGTCTTTGTGTATGTACAAGCCAAAACAAATACATCTTTTCAGGAGCTTGAACTCTCATAGACACCTTTGTTCATGCATACATGGTGCAGTTTCCTTCAAGTTTATTGGTACATTTTAGGTATGCCTTATAACTATATTCCTCTTTGGGGATTTGTACCTGTGCATGATATATGTTGGTTTTTGTCCCCCTCTCCCCATTCTTCTATCTTCCCTTTCTCTCCTCTACTCCTCCTTATTTATGAAAATTTTATTTCCATTTTTTTTTCTTCTTTTCTCGTATTTTTTCTTTCCCCCACACTCCCTCCCTACTTCCTCTCCCCTTGTGGACCTTTGCTTCCTATTTTACATTATTTATTATATATTTTGGTCTTCATTTACTCTTGCAGTTTCTCTTACCAGGGAAACCATTCAGTATTTTGCAAATGTGTTCTATTTGTTTTACTTAAGAGTATGACCTCAGAGTGTATCCATTTAGCTATAAATGTCTCTAATCTATCATTCTTCGTGGCTGAGTAGTACTCCATTTTATTTTAAATTACATCTTTTTTATCGGTGTCCAGTTGATAGGTATTTGGACTTTTCCCAATATTTAGCTATTATAAATTGTGCCACTATAAACATGGGTGCACATATATTGCTATGGCATGATGCTTTTAGTCCTTTTGAGAAAATAATCAAGAGAGGAATAGCTGGGTCTAATGAGAGGCCTAACCCTGGTTCTTTGGGGAATCTCCACACTGACTTCTACAGTGGTTGCACCAGTCTACACTCCCACCAGCAGTGGAGAAGGCTCCTTTCTGTCCCCAGCCCCGCCAGCATTTGTTGTTGGTTTGTTTTCTTGATAGCAGCCATTCTTTGTGGAGTGAGATGAAATCTCATTGTTGTTTTCATCTGCATTTCTCGAATGGCTAGTAATGTTGAACACTTTTTCTTATGTTTATTTGCTGATTTTACTTGTTCATCTGAGAAATATCTTTTTATTTCAGATGCTCATTTTTTAATTGGATCTATAAAATCAGGATGTCTGAGTTTTATATGATCTTTATATATTCTAGGTAATAGTCCTTTGTCTGAGAAACAGCTGGTAAAAATATTTTCCAGCATTGTAGGTTGTCTCTTCACTCTGTTGGCAGTTTCTCTTTTCGTGCAGAAGCTTTTTAATAAGATGAAGCCCAGTTGTTGATTCTTTGTGCTTGTTCTTGTGCTACTGAGGTTTTGTTCATAAAGTCTTTTCCTGGACCAGTGTCTTAAAGAGTTCTGTCTAACCTATTTTCCAGCAAGGTTAGTGTTTCTGTTTTAATGTTTAGTTCTTTGATCCATTTCAATTTTTAGTTTAGTGCATGGTGAGAGATATGGGTTTAATTTTCATCTTTGCCAGGTTGAAACCTAGTCTTTTCAGCACCATTTATTAAAGAGGCTATCTTTCCTCCAGTGAGGGTGTTTGGTTCCTTTGTCAAAGATGAAGTGGCATAGTATATCTGGGGTTGTCTCTGGATCTTCTGCTCTGTTCTTCTGATCCTCAGGTCTGTTTCTTTGCCAGTACCAGGCTGTTTTTTATCACAGTGGCTTTGTAGTATAGTTTCACATTGGGGATTGTGATAGCTACCATGATCTTGTTGCCTAGGATTGTTTTTGCTATTTAGGTCTCTTGTGGTTCCAAGTGAATTTTTGGATTATTTTCTCTAGCTCTATGAAATATGTTGTTGGGATTTCAATCAGGATTACATTGAATTTATATAGCAGTGTGGCCATTTTGACAATATTGGTTCTTCCTGCCCAAGAACAAGGGATGTCTTTCCATTTTCTCATGTCCTCTTCGATCTCTCTACAGAATGCTGTGGTTTTCAAGGCAGAGATCTTTCACTTTGTTTGTTAGACTGATTCCCAAATACTTCATTTTTTTGGATGCTATTGTAAAAGGAATTGACTCCCTGATTTCTCTTTCAGTGAGTCTGTTGTTTGTGTATACAATAGCTATTGATTTTTGAGTGTTGACCTTGTATCCAGCTAGGCTACTAACTTTGGGAATTAAGTCTAGCAGTCTTTTGGCCAAGTTTTTAGGATCTTCTATATAGAATGTCATGTCATCAGAAAATAATGACAGCTCCTTACCTAGCTTTAATCCTTTTATTTCTCTTGTTTAATTGCTGTGGCTAATGTTTCCAGGACTTTGTTGAACAGGAGTGATGAGAGTGGACATCATTGTCTTATTCCTGATCTTAGCATGAAAAGTTTCAGTTTTTGACCATTTGGTGTGGTGCTGGCTGTTGATTTCTTGTAAATAGCTTTTATTAGGTTAAGATAAAGTCCATCTATTTCAGTTTTCTGTAGGGTTTTGATCATGAATGGGTGTTAAATTTTGTGAAATGTCTTTTCTTCTTCTTCCTTAAGTCTGTTAATATATAATACTACATTTATTGATGTATGTATGTTGAATCATCCTTGCATCCCTGGGATGAGTCCAACTTGGTCAGAGTATATGATCTTCTTTTTCTGTTTGCCAGTATCTTATTGATGATTTTTGCATCTATGTTCACTGGCCTATAGTTCGTTTTTTTGTTTGGGTCTTTCCCTGCTTTTGGAATCAAGGTGATAGTTGCTTCCAGGAATGAATTTGGGAGTCTTGCTTCCCTTTGGATTTCATAAAGAGTTTCAGAAGTAGTAGCATTAACTGTTCTCTAATAGTTTTATAGAATTCTAGCTTCAGTCGCAAGCCACCACACCCAACATTGTGATATGTTGTACCAGGGATCGAACTTGATGAGTATAAGTTCAGGGCCCAGACTTTTCTTTGTCAATAGGTTTTTACATTTTCAGTTTCCCAGATTGATATTGGGGTGTTTAGCATTTTTTGTATCTTCTTTATTCAACTTTGGAAGTTCATATGTTGCTAAAAATCTATCCATTTCTTCTGCACTGTTGGAGTACAATTTCTCAAAGTTGGTGTTTATTAACCTCTGAATTTCTGTTGGATCTGTGATGATTCCCCTTTTTCATTCCTGATTGCATGGATTTGAGCCTTTTCCTTCCTTTTTTGGTAAGGTTATCTAAGGGTTTATCCATTTATTCTTTTGAAAAAACAGCTCTTTGATTCGTTGATTTTTTTTTTTTGTATCATTGTCTTGGTTTCCATTGCACTAATTTCTGCTCTAATCCTTATGGTTTTCTCCCTTGTATGAGCTTTGGGTTTATCATGCTCTTCTTTTTTTAAGATTCAGCATTAGGTTATTTATTTGAGCTCGCTGTGTTTTCCTAGTATGGGTATTCACTGCTATGAATTTCTCTTGTAGAACTGCTTTCATTGTGTCCCATGGATCCCTGTATGTTGTATTAGCATTATTATTTAATTGTAGGAACAGTTTAATTTTTTCTGTGACCCATTGGTTGCTCAGGAGAGTGTTGTTCAATTTTCATGTGTTTGTGAGGTTCTTGGAATTTCTTTTTCTATTTATCTCTAATTTCACTGTGGCCTAACAGTATGTGAAGGGTAACTTTAATTCCTTTGCATTTACTTAAATATGCTCTATAAACTAGCATGTGGTCTATTTTGGAGAATAACCCATAAGCAGCTGGGAAGTTGGCAGCTGATTTTGTGGGGTGAAATACTCTATAGGCATCTATTAAGTCCATTTGTTCAAAAGTTTGCTTCAGTTCAAGTATTTCGTTATTGATTTTTTTGTCCTGTCAATCTATCTATTTGTAAGAGTGGGATATTGAAGTCTCCCACTACTATTGTATTAGTGGTTATCTGGCTTTTCATATCCATTAATATTTGTTTTATATAGTTGGGTGTACTAGAATTTGGGGCATAAATATTTATGAATGTCATCTCTTCCTCTTGATTGTTCCTTATATGAGGATGTAGTGTCCTTTTTTGTCTCCTTTTTAAAATTAGTTTTGGTTTGAAATTAACTTTCTCTGCAAATAAGAAAGCCACTCATACTTTTTTATGGTTTCCTGTTGCATAAAGAATTGTTTTTCATCTTTTTACTTTCAGTCTGTGAATTTCTTTCTGAATTAAGTGTGTTTCTTGTATATAGCATATTGTTGAATCTTGCTTCTTAATCCATTTTGCTAATCTGTGTCTTATAATTGGCACATTGAGGCCATTGACATTACTGGCTATAACTGATATGTACTGATTTAGCCCGGTCATGATGTTTTCCTGTTCTTGGCTCTTTTGTTCTTTGTTTTTCTCCCTTTCTGTTGATTTTCTTGCCTTGCCTAATGAGTTCACTCTGCTGGGTCTCATGAGTTTGGGATTCTTATTGTCTCTTTCTAGGACATTGTTTAGAATTTTTTGGAATGCAAGTTTGATGTTTCCTAGATGTTCTTTATCATGGAAATATCTTATTTTCCTATTGATTTTGAAGGATAGTTCTGCAAATTACATCAGTCTAGGTTGGAGGTTGTTTTCTTTTAGGACTTGAAATATTTCACTGCAGCCTGTCTCTTGACCTGAGTGTTTGTGTTTAGTAGTCTTCTGTGATTTTTATGGGTTTCCTTTGTATGTGACTTGTTTCTTTTCTCTGACTGCTTTCAATATTTTGTTAACCTTTTGGGTTTCTGAAATCTAGATTATTATATGCCTAAATGTAGTTTTTTATATATATATCTTGGCCATTTGGAGTCCTATATGCCTAACTTTTCTGTATGTCAAATTCTTTTCCTTTTCCTGTGAAGTTTTATGCCATTACATCTGTAAACAGTTTTTTTAAAAAAATACCTTTTGCACTATCTCCTGTTTCTTCTCTGACTCCAGTCAGTCTTATGTTGTTATTCTTTGCGCTATCTAGCAGCTGCTGGATTTCTCATGATCTCTTGCTGTTTTCCATATATTATTCCTTCCCTGTTCACTTGCTGCAGTCCTATCTTCTGTGTCTGATATTTGGTCTTCACATGCACTTATCCTATTTTGCAAACTTACATTGGAGTTCTCCATCTCCTGGAAATCTGTTTGAAGCTTCTTAACAGATTCCATTACTTTTACAATGTCAGATTCTATCATGTTCCTGATATCTTCCTTAGTGTTTTTAATCATATCTTCCCATTTTGGACACTATCTTTGTTTTTATCTGAGAAACTATTTATGATTTCTATTTTAGTAGATCATCTTTGATACTGGCTCAGAGAGTCCTGGTGTTTGTTCTGTTCTCATTTTCCCTGGTTTCCCCTGTGGTGATGATCTTTGTGTCTAGGTTTTTCACTTTTTTCTCATTTCTATTTTTTGTCTCTTTTTTTAATTAGTTTTGGTTTGAAATCAACTTTCTCTGCAAATAAGAAAGCCAGAGAGATAGAAGGAGAGGGAGAGATTAGAAATAGGGTTAGAGGATATATAAAGATCACACAGACCCCAGGAAACTGATAGAGGCTAGAGGACAAAAGAGACGAAGGGACAAATACAGAACAGAACAGACTAACAACAGTGGACCACTAGAAACCCTCCTACAGTAGTACAGAAGAAAGAGAGTAGGGAAGACTTAACTTCTGGGAAATGATTCTGACTGGAGGAAAAGAGAAGATGAAAGAACAGAATAGGGGTACCCAGCAGCAGCATGCTAACCGGAGATCATTTTCCCTCTCCTGTAAAAATAAGAGCAGTTGTGGAAAAAACCCAAGACCGGGGAGTTAGCTCAGTGGTTCCGGCGCCTGTCTTGCAAGCGCAAGGCTCTGGGTTCGGGTTCAATCCCCGGTAACCACCTACCATACTGGGTGTGGGGACTCACGCCCAGCAGCAACCAGTACCACATACCACAGCGCTGGGCGTGGTGGCTCACGCCTGTCATCCCAGCACTCGGGAGGCAGAGGCAGGAGGATTGCTGTGATGTGAGTTGGAGGCTGAGCTCAGGGCCAGCCTGAAACACAAAGTGAGACCCTGTCTCAAAAAAAACACCCAAAAAACAAAAACAAAAAAACCCCGAATTTAGACAGACTCAGCACCAAAAGAATAGAGAAATGAAGAAAGAAAGAAAGATCAACAACAAAAACAAAGCCAAGAACATGACCAAAGGCCCCTCCTGCCATCTCCTGTAGCTAGTATGAGCAGTAGCACAGAGATCGGAGTTGACTGGTCACAGGGAGACAGCCTTCATCCCTTGTCTATGCTCTGGCTATTACACCTGAATTGAGCCCAGTGAACTCCTGCAGGCTTGAATTCTGCAAGAGTTCTGGGTCTTTTAGGTGGGACTGACTCCACAAACTCAACCAATGGTTGTAGTCAGCGGGGTTTCTTCAGTCTTCTAGTGAATGTTTTTTTGTTGTGGTGGACAGAGCAGTTGCGTATGAAAGGCCTCTGCCGAAGTCCCAGCACCGCTGCCTCACTTAGTCAGCATGCACAGACAAGTAGATGGAGTCTGTGGAGTCTCCTCCTCCTGTGCTGGTCCCCAAGAGATCAGGGTCCAAAAGTCAGTGTGTG
Source organism: Petromus typicus (assembly GCA_004026965.1). Taxonomy (NCBI): domain Eukaryota; kingdom Metazoa; phylum Chordata; class Mammalia; order Rodentia; family Petromuridae; genus Petromus; species Petromus typicus. The sequence continues at coordinate 16,400 of PVIR01032724.1, forward strand.
TGACAAGGAAATGGAGTCCATTCAGGCTCTTCCTCCCACGCTGCTCACACAGGAGCTAAGGGCCCGAGGGTTGTAGGGAAGACAGGCCAGCAGCCAGCCCACACAGGAGGCTATCTACCAAAGGACCGAATATAGACACAGATTAGTTGATTTTAGCTGTATCATATCTATCTTCATGTCTGAAAGATTCATTCCTTTATTTAATAAGCATCGGTGAATTGTTTGCCTTATACTGGATGGGCCTCTTGTTATGCACCCTGCTTGCTGAATTGCTATACTGAGAAAGTCACAGGAGAGAGAAGCTAGATCCCTGCCTTTGTAGAGCTCAAGGTCTGTAAGAGATACTGATGTGTAAATGACCATGATGATATACTATGGTATGACAGCATACATAAAGAAGTAACATACAAGTAATGGATGGGTACAGAGAAGGGAAGGGCGATTTCCTTTAAGGGAGTTGAATGGAGCTATCTTCAGAGAGAAAGTGGTATTTGAGCTGGACCTTAACGTATGGTTTAAAAAAAAAAAAAAATCACCTGTCAGCCTGCTTATGGTGACTCACGCCTGTAATCTCAGCCCTCGTGAGGCAGAGACAGGAGGATTGCTGAGTTCAAGACTGAGTTCAGGACCAGCCTGAACTATAAAATGAGACCCTGTCTCAAAAATATAGTGAGAATATGTGAGATATAGTGAGAATAATGAGATATGAAGAGTGGTATATGCACAGAGGCTCAGTGACATGAAAAGCTAAATTGTTTATAATAGTTTAGTTGTAGGAGCACAAGGTGTAGCTTGGTAAGACAAGGTAAGGTATGAGAGGCAGATTGGATCCCATGGCCTGCAATATTGAGCAATTACTGTATTCTAACACTTAGCATATCTGGAATAACCTATGGGATTCATTTTGAAACAATGCAGTTTTGCAGGAGCCTCTGGGGTCCTCTGCTCTCTTAGTCTAGGTTGGGTGCAGTATGTAGATACATGTTAATGAATGTTAAACCTTAAAGCTTCTAGAGGCAAAGGGCAGGAGTGGAAGTTGAATGTGATATAAGCAAGTTATTTAGTGAGTATTTATTTAGTGCTAGACACTGTTACAGTGTGATCTTTCATTTAATTCCCACAACAGCTTGGTGAAGTAGGTACTATAAATCATTCTTCTGACTTTTTCAGTGAGAAAACTAAACCTTAGCAACCTGAAACAAGTTGCCTGTGATCATGATATTTAATAGGCAACAGACCTGGGTCTGGAATCCAGTTGTTTTTAGCTTCAAAGCCTCTCAACCACTGTTCCTTCTTTTTTTCTAACACTGGGATTGAACACACTGAACTATGTCCCCAACCTTTTCTTTTAATTTTTGAGACAGGGTCTTGGTAAATTGCCCAGGCTAGGCATGAACTCGTGATCCTTATACCTCCACCTTCCAGAGTGTTGGGATTCCAGGTATGCACCACCATACTGATGTTGTTCTTCTGTTTTCTGAGAGACAAGAGAGTAAGAACAGATTCTAGAATATGAGTTAAGAGTTAATATTCTCTAAAGAGTAAGCCTGCATTTTGCTGTACCCCAGAGAAGCTGCAGTTTCTACACCTTAAGAGGCTAGAGGAGCTGAGAGTCAAAAGCAAATTCATACCAAAAGACAACAAAAAGAATGGCCATGGAGGAGGTCCAGTCCTGCCCAGCTCTGGGAAAGCAGTGTGCTGCTGGCTCAGTAATCCAGTAGGTGCATGATGCTGCTGTTGTGCCCGGTGTGGCTTCCTCTGGCCAGGATGCAGGGGGAAGAGCATCAGCTGCTCCAGTTGTCATTGGAAGGCATGGGCTTCCAGAGCCAAACCAGGGGAGGAGGTATGTGTGGACACACCTCAGAAATTTGGTACTAGCATTATCTTCATCCAGCCTGATTGGAGGGGAAAACCATGAACAGCTGCTTTTCTAAGGGATGTGAAAGGGCTTTTCTTTATGTGACTATTAAAGGATTAAGAAGAGAAAATTCTTTTATAAGTCTCAGGATTAGATCCAGCTTGATGAGGTAATAAGA
>PVIR01032725.1:0-18405 GCA_004026965.1 Petromus typicus
TTTGGTGAGGAAAAGGTTTGTATTCAGATTTATCACCCATAACATAAAGCAGGAGAGATTTAATATACGTTTAATCCCTCTTTGGCCATCTCCAAGTCAGGAGTATCATGGCAGTTGGGAAGCAGACCAGGAAGTAGCATGAGAGGAAGGGTAGAGGGTGTGAGAGTCCCAGTCTCTGAGGAGGAGCCCACAGCCAGCAAAGTCCCATTGCACCCCAACAACCACAGCAGCTCGTGTCTTAATAGATGTGGATTTCTCTTGCTCAACAAGGTACAGAGCATAAGACCCTTTCTTCCTACACCCAGCAGAAACCAGTACAATTCCCGAGGCCACCAGATTAGTCAAACAAATAAAAAATACAACAGTTATGTTATATATTGTGAAATAGAAAATACTCAATGTAAAATAGGAAGAAGGGGGAAAAATGATGAGATTGTAACAAAAAAGTAAGGAAACAAATTTTATGTATATGGGAGGGGCGGTAGGGAGGGTAGGGCTATGGGAAAAAATGACAATTAAGTTGTGTCTTATACTGGTACAAATCCCCATTATGGAGTGCAATCATGATGCGTATATGTAATGTACCAATAAAGATTAAAAAATTAAAAAAAAAAAATACAACTGTTGTCTTTGTACTGAGACCACAGCACAAAGAAGTAGATCAGGGCCTGTGTGCTCAGCCCAAATAGAGAGAGTGGCTATGAAGAAAATAGCTTTAAATAAACCTCACAGTCTAATAGACAAAATAGTCAGAACACAACTGAAGATCATTTATCCCACCCACAGCAAGAGTCACAGCCTGAATTTGAAAAGAAAGTCAACTGATATAACTGGGAAATGAGACGTATTTTGAGATTTAAAAACACTACTATAAACATGCTTCAATAATTGCAAACTCTCTCGAAATATGAAAAAAAAAACAATCAAAAAAACCAAAACTATTTAAAAACCCAATGAAAGTGTATAGTTGAAAAATAATGTTAAATTGGGTAGATTCAATAGAATGGTCAACAAAATAAAAAACAAATCTTATGAACTGATCTAAAATGACCAACAGGAATAAAAGAATACAACCTGCAAAATAAAATAGCAAAATTTAAAAATTTATTTATTGGAATAGGAGAGAAAAAAAGGAGAATGTAGATAAAGAATGATCGATCAAATAATAGCTTAAACTTGGATGTATATGTTGTCATTTGTGGGGCTGTCACAATAAGGTGATAAATTTTTCTGGTTTTCCAGTGACAGCTGGTGACCACAGGACAGCCACACATCTTGGACTAGGTAAATCAGAGTCTCTTAGTGTCAAACCCATATATATATTTTTTTCTTCTTCTTCTCCTTCTCCTTCTCCTTCTCCTTCTTCTTCTTCTTTCTTTGCTTTAAAGATCTCCAAATGATCATGTTGTACTACCTAATTTCAAAACCACTTCTTTAAAATGGAGCCTTGCAAACCACAAGTCACGGGATGAGGTCATGTTCCCTCCTGAGTCAGTGAAGTTTTCCTGGACACCATCTAGGCCAGTTTGTTCATGTATTGGATATGGAGAGGCACAGTTAAGTACCTGACCATACAGCTAAGTGAAATATTTTGGATTTGTTATGAGAAAAGCTTGCTGACCTTGGTAAATAATCTGGCCATGCATAAGTCCTCTAGCTTACCAAACATTTCTTCCTGAAAGATTACCTTTGACTGCTGTATATAAAATAAAGTAAAAATGTCAAAACACATTTTATCTGATGTATTTTTAAATACATGAAATTATATTATTTATTTGTGTATAAATCTTGTATCATCATGTAAGTTATATGAGGTTGCCCTCCCCATCACTGTCTTCCTAGTTTCCAGAATAATTGTAGGTGCGCAGTAGGTGTCCTATATATGGTTATTGTGCAAAGGAACGTACATCCTTCAGCACAGGCTCTCTTCCCCCTCCTCCTCTGCTTGTCTACCTGCTGAGCTCTCTCAGCCCTCTCTTATGGCAGGTCATCATCAATAAACTTTCTTTGACCCATTCTCAGCCTCCTTCCCTCTATTTCTATTCATATTTTATATATGTGCACATATTCATTTTCCCTCATAAATCAACTGGATATTTATCTTTATTGATCAAAGAACTTTCCATACCCAAATTTTAAGTAGACTTTGTTCTTTTAGTATTTTATATATTTGTATTTTATCTATTTATGTAAATGACACATTTCCCCTCAGTTATAAAGTTAAATGAATGAAAAAAATGAATGGATAAATAAATAAAATCATACCCATGGTACAAACTCTACTTCTATAAAAGTGCTAAGGTTCTTAGTTATAATTGAGGAATATAAAATTTTTCTTAATGTTCTAGCCATCTTGCCAATATGTGGGTTTCCCTTCTGAATCTTTATATTTAAATATGATTTGTGGTTGCACAAGTTGATTCAAGGCTATTTTTTAAATGCAAATCTTTATTGGTACCTTAAGAATGAGGAATCTAGACTGTAGCTCTGCTCTGATTTTCATTGCTGTTGTTTACTGGCTGTCCCATCTTTCCCAAGTAACAATTCTCTACGCCTCAATTTCTTCATCAATAAAACAATGCTTATCTCATAAGGGTGCTGTAAGGGTCAAATACGATTATATCTTTCAGATACTATCCCCTTCTGTAAATGTCAACTTTAATGGTTATTATTTGTGCTTAACTCGTAAGTTGCCTTAGAGAAAGATAATTCTACATAAAGCTTAGCCTTTGATTTCTTACTGTCAATGGTATTAAAAGAAAAGGATAAGAATAAGACTTAAATCAAACTTGCTTTGTACTAGAAATAAAGTGAATTAAACAAGCATCTCAGTGTTTTCCAAATGTATTTGGCTTTTGTTTCCCTCAAAAGATTTAATTAGAAAACTATGTGTTCTGGTAGATTCTGCCGTTATGCATATCATAGCACTGATCTTTCTGGCTCTTTCATCTTTTAAAGCTCATTTTTATTACCTTTGGAGATTATGAATTTCTTATTGTTTCATAAAATTTTCTATTTCAAAACAGTACTTCTTTCTCCACTAATGTTACTCTGTTATTTTGGAACTAGGCCTCCAAATGAGAAAGCAACTCATGGTTAATCTGAATGGTTATGGAAAATTACCACATTTGATGCAATACAATGGCTGAATAAGTCTATTTTATCCTTTATATATCAGGAAAAAAACGTTTCATAGCCCTCCCTGCATCTTTGCAAACAGTCTCAATAAGTTTCCTTGGGAAAATGCACATAAACTCTTTCAATGGTCTGTGCCATTCCCAGGGTCAGAAGAGCATGCTTCTCTTGCCCAGAGCTGTTTGCACATCACCTGATGAGATGACTGTAGTGGGCATTGCAGAGCCCTTTCTGGGCCATGGGGAGCTGATGGGGTGATGTAGAAATCTATCTGACACCTCCACGGGGTCACTAAGCAACTCTGAAAGCCACAAAGAAAGAGACCCATGTAAATGTTTTAACATCGACCGTATGATGTTGTGGGTAGCATATTTTAAAGTCAACCACCATTCCCTTTTTCTTCTTCAACTTTTCTCCATAAGACAGCCCTTCATCTTATTTTACTTATTCATTTTCATTTTATGTCTCCACCAATTAGGAATACAGAGTAAATACCAAAAGAGGAGGAAAGTTTGACTGTTTTATAAAGTCCTTAAGTTTTCATTAATATATCAAACATTAAGTACAATAGCAAAGCTTATGTATTGTATATGTATGTAGGGTGGGTAGGGCAATGGGCAGAATGAGAATTAAGTTGTGTCTTATACTGACACAAATTGCCCATGGTGAGTGTGATAGTGATGTGCACCAATAAACATTTGAAATTTTAAATAAAAGAACAATAACAAGTCTTTACAAATGAGTCCTTGTATTGACAATTGTTGAGGATATTTTTGCATCATTACTCTACATTAATATACAGTCTAAACAATATTAAAATATGACTATCAACCTACTACCCCTTATCACTTACAAAACCTGCTGGCATTTTTTCCTACTCCTCTATTATTTTTTCTTTCCCTTCTTTCCTTTTTCCCTGCTCTCCTCTCTAGTCCCCCTTCTCTCTTGAACATTTTCTTCCTATTTCACAATACCTGCTCTACGTTATAGTTCTCACACTTTTATTTTCTCAGATCATAGAAATTATTCACTGATTAGAAATATATGTCTTATTTATTTCACTTAAGGTTATGGCCTCAATGTGCATCTCTTTAGCTATAATTGCCTCAAGGTTTTTATTCATGGCACTCTTCCTGAGACTTTAATCAGCTCCCAGTACATAGTATCATTTTATGTTTTTCATGTTATCTAATGACTCCATTTGACTTAATATACATTATATGTTGTAAACATAAATAATTATTTTTACTTTTAATAAGTAAATATTTAATAAGTAAATATTTAATTTACTTTAATAAGTAAATATTTAATTTACTTTAATAAGTAAATATTTAATTTACTTTAATAAGTAAATATTTAATTTACTTAGATGCCACTTCTACTAAAAAATTGCATCTCTCCTTTTGCTAATTGACCATCTAATATATTTTGCTCCTTGGCTATTGTAAAGGCAATTAATACATTTTAATTAATATATGTTAGTATCTATTCATTAAGTTATGTATATCAACCTCTATCTGTTAACCTACACTATACATTAGTCTTTTTGACATCCAAATTGATATGAATGTAAGTGATCACTGACATGGCACTTATAAAATGTAAATATAAATAGGCCACTACTTAAGAATTTGTAATGTTAATAGATTTTCCAGCAGAAATATCTACCATCCATGAAATTATCGATATAGTTTTGTTTCAGTTTTTTTCTTTACTTTTCTTTTGCTATATTTCTCTTACTTTTCTTTTGCTGTGTTAGTTAGTTCTTAAAAGGAATAGAATCAGTAGAAAATAAATACATGATTATGCCAGGGCCTTAGAAGCTAGCTCACAGGGGTAAAGGAAGAGAGTCCACATGGCCATCTGTACACAGGAGGGTACATGGTAGCCGTGGAGCCCCAGCCATTTCAGGCTGCAGAAGAAGAGGGGTCAAGGACATGGTGCCAGGCCTGGGGGCTCCATGCAGCTAGTGGGCAACTGGAAGGCTGAAGAAGCTGGAGACCAGTGTCCAAAGGTGGAGGTCTCCCCAAAATGGCCACACATCCTTTTTCTGCACCTTTCTGAGTCCACTGCTGATGCAAAACCTATTGGTTAGTACCATCCACTCTCAAGTGGGTCTTGGTCTTGGTTTATTGGCCACAACTCAGCCACACACTCAGAACTTTGCTTTCTGTTACACTTGTGTGTCTTAATCCATCCACTATGACATGACATGCTCACTGGTGCAACTGGCGGCCTTACAAAGGAAGGCTTGTGGAAGGAATTCTTGAGAGGAAAAGAGACAGGACACACTTCACCACCCACACAAGCAAAACAAAACAGTAATAAAGAGGGGAGGAGGCTGGGGGCGAAAACAGCATGTTAGACATCTGATTCACAGCCAAGAGGAACAAGAGTGGAAAATACTTCAAGGAAACCACAGATAATGCTATCAAGAGGGCTTACCAGAAAAATGCGGAAACTCTTCCAATTTGTATGACATTACATCAATATTTAGCATAATTTAGTGTGACACAAATACAGATCTTCATATTTTCCTTTTCTGAAAAGCCTCTATATTGTTTAAATATCATGCTGAATTAGACTGCAGCACTCTCTAAATTGGATAAGTGGTCCTACAATAGTGCCACTGAATGTAGCCTGCCAACCAAGTGCCAACTCAGCATGATTTCTGAATAGTTGGTAAATGAAGCTTCAACATTCTGGAGTTTCGAATGAAAGGACTTTCTTAACGAAAATTATCTCAGAATTATATGTCTGTTACAATACCAGTTTTGCAGAAAATACTTTGACATTTGAAAGAAAGAGGGCAAATACTTTATGTATTTACTAATTGAAGAGCAGGACATTATTGGATGTTTCAGTTAACATAAGACTATCCTATCAGAGATGGCAAAAGACCAGGAGAATACATTAGTGGGGATCACATACCATTCGTTTTTACTGGAACTGAACAGAAAACACACGAGCACCCTGACTTCGATCCCTGGACAGAGAAGTGAGGCTGATCACAGCACACATGTTCTCTTGGGGCAGAGTTCTTTTGGGAAGTTCTAAGGGTCCTCTTATCTAGAAAATGGACAAATTGAATCAGACATAGTGAGACTCTCTGCCAGAAGTTTTATTTTTAAAAACAAGGAGTGATTATTAATTCGTGATAAGGGTCTGGTATTTGGGTGTATCTGCCCCACCTACTGCTACAGACTGTCATCGTCATTTTGTCCTAGAGATCACCACTCATCTGTCTGAGGAGTGAAGTGCTTCCTAACATCACAACCTCCTTCTGCAAGTCAACCGAGGGCAGAAGACATGGAGCCCGGCTGAACCACGAACTAGAGTTAAATGGAATGAATATTCCCCAGTGGACAGTGCAGTGCATCACAGTTCTGCCTTTTGTGAAAATATAAACCTGGAAATTTTTTCATGTAGAGAGAAACTGTAAAGCAAAAATGAATTGACAGCTTATTCTAATGGGGACCTCTTGTTCCTGCATCCACAGTGCCAGATGCCCACACCCCTGCTGTGGGTCCTCTCTGTGTCTGTGTGTGTGACATTCTAGTGTTGTGATAAATTGCATGTCACATACTGACATGCCACCAGTCCTCAGATTATATCTGTTAAAGTGACACAGTGGTGCAAATGGGGAAATGCCAGTTAAATACACTCAACATTCCATGTTAGTAAAACTTCGTGCAGATGAGTTGATTCAGTGAACAATTATATATCAGGCAAGATGTCAGGGAATTCAGATATGGGTGTTTCAGGAAGTAGGTATGTTTGACATTCTCAAATTCAGGCAGAGGATGGATGGATACCATAAAGTGAAATGATGACACAGATATTGAGTAATGTTTAATAACATGTATGTATAAAGGATGAAATGATAAATTTGTTTAAAGAAGTTAGGGCTATTTAACAGAGAAAGGGAGTTTTAAAACTCTCAGGAAAAATTTAACTCTAGATATTCCTCATTTAAAACTGAGATAGGTTCCTGCAAGAAGGAACATAAATGAGTTGGTCGCTAGATGAGGAACTATATGTGACATGTACATTACATCATTCCGAACAAAGAAAAGGTCAAGGGATACTTCAATTTGATGACTCTGCTTTTATTTGTATAACTTTTACATGCAGTACTGCAATATATAACAAAACACACAACTACAGTACTGTGCTGGCCAATACAATCAGCAAAAATGGCTATTCTGTGTAAACATAGGGTATTGTACAGAAAGATGAGCTGAGGGACAGGCCTTAAATCCAAACAGTCACCGAACAGGGAGATCAGCACACAAAGATTGTCTGCATTTGATCTGAATTTGGAGTTGCTTGTTGTTAGGTTTCAGGAAAGTCTTTTTTCTTCCAAATTATTGAGGTGCAGAAAGAGTATCATTTTTCCTCTTGAAACAGTCTCAATTACTAACATCCTTAGCACTTGGCAATTTCGCACTTGGCATTTCTATTCCTGTGCCTGGTGGGAGGCTGTGATGTGCAGTCACTTGGGACTTGATGAGCCACAGACTTGAATCACAGCTCTGGCAGATGGGCCTGGGGAATGTGCTGTGACAGTGGTGGCCTGGCGACCCTCACAACCCACAGCCTGACAAAGTGCTATGGTACTTTATTATTTGCTACATCAGCAGTAACTAGTGTCTTGCTAAAAATGTTTGTAGCTCCATTTAGATACATATTGGGGTTTTTCTTTTTTTCTACATAGGCCCTTGCTATGTAGTTCAGGCTAGCCTTGAACTCACTAGGTAGACCAGGTAGACCTCAAATTCACACTGGTTGTGCTGCCTCAGCATCTCAAGTGCTGAAATTACAGGCTAGATATATTAGTAATGTAATGAGATATGCAACAGAGCTTATTTTATTAAAGTAGGGCCATTAGTAACTTGTTATTACCCTGTATTTATTGAGTAACTTAATTTACTGGAAGTTATTACTTAACATGTTTAGTTGTACTTTACTATTTCATAGGGAATATTAAATATTAAAATATCAGAGGACAGTTACTAGTACAGTAGACCATTATTTCCTAAGACAACACCCAATATATTTATTCTTCCAAACCACAAGAATTCAACATATTCTTGTTAAGTGGGCAAGATAAAATCATAAACATTTTCAAATTAATCATTTACTTTTAAAGAATGTTCATGATTTTAATAATTGCAGTGAAATAAGGATTGTGTGGGCATGAATATTATTTTTAAAGGTAAGTGGTAAACTAGTTGTGAGAAATAAAAATTGCTTGTTTGTGGGTTTTAATCTTTATATACAAGTGAAGACCAATTTGTAAAAGATTTTACAGACTTTGATTGACAGCAGTCAGGTAGTCCATTGCTCTATGATGCTCAGCCAACCGCAAAGCTCTGAGAGGTGAGCTATCTATTAGGAAAACATTGAAAAGAGTTCCCATGTGCCATTATCCCACTGGGAAGACAAAAGCTTTTCAAGCTTTGTACTTATTGGAGTTGTGATAATTTACTACAATTTGCTTGTTGCAGCGATTCAGTTCTATAAACCTGCTTTACATCAGTAAAGACAATCACTGTATGTGACCAATGTAATAATGCTGCTCAGATCCATGCAAGTAATCATGGACAAAGACCAAACAGATGTCCCGAAATCCATATTGTCTGGGATCTGTCTGGGCTTCTCCCTCCCTCTCAGAAGGGAGGCCTTTTGATGGTGTTCCTCTAATGTTAACAAATATGCTGCTAATTCATAATATGTAAGTTTGATCTAATTGTTATGCATTTAAATCTAAAATCCAAGCAACATGAAAATTCCCTTTCTTGTTTGGGATTTAGCTCATGGCTTTCAGCACTTGCCTCAAGTTTGATCCTCAATACCAAGTGAGAAAGAGACAGACAGAGAGAGAGAAAGAGAGAGACAGAGAGAGACAGAGAAAGAAGTACTCTTCCTAAGAGTACACTCCGAATGTTGCTGTGAGCTTCATCCAAATGAGAACTGCTAATGCTATTCTATCCATGATAACCTCTGTTTCCCATGATGGTCAGCTCTTCCACAGAACTGGCATGAACTGGAGGCTATTTGTTTGTCCTAGTTTTGACTTTGTAAGAAAACAGTGGCACTAATTTCAGTAGCTACTACTCCACCCCTCACACACGTGACACATACACACAGATGCACCCTCAAAGGTGAAGCATTTATTATGAAGGCAAAGTGCACTGAAAGTTCCTTCACATTTGCAATAATTCCACTATGAAGATTAAGGATTTGAAAGATTCTTACTTAATGTGACTTGCTTCCATACTTTTGAGTAATCTGTGGAATCTGCCTATATGTGTCAAAAGAAATTTCCAGTAGGATTAAAATAAGTCGTTTAAAAGTAAGAGATAAGCTAAGAGAGGGTTAGTTTTCCATAGCTTCAGAGAGCTGGGAAATTAGGTGTTCCTGGGACTGAGGGAGGAGGGAGGAAGGGTTTGGTGCCCTTGGACTTGGTGGTGTACGTCTCTAACAGGAGTCAGGTCGCTGTGAGTCTGCTCACTGATTGACACTGTGCGCTTGTAAATTATTAAGACTGAAACAGCTCTTACTTGTTCTGTTTACTCATGTCTCAGTAGCCTGAAGGGAAAAGGGGTTTCCTTCCACTATATAGTTGATATATAATAAGATACATGGAATATATGGAAAATAAAGATAGAGGCAAGGGACAAGGGAATCCCCCCTGAAAGCTGACCCAGAGAACTAGTCCAAGAATCCTTGTGCTGTCTTACCAATTGGTTAGGGAGAGAGGACTCAGGTTAAGGAAGTGACTTACAGTGCAGAGCCTGGATTGAAATTCAGGGCAGACGCCCTGATTCTTCTTTTGCTGACTGAGCGTTGGGGAGCCCTGACGTCATCAGGCGTCTTTGAGCAGACGCTCTGCGCTCCATTAATCGGGGGAGAGGATACCTCAGACGAGCCCCCAGCGTTCGGCCAGTCCGAGAGAGGACGCTGCGGCCACCGCGGAGTCTCCTATCGGGTCTTGTGCTGTGACATAAAGCACCCGCCTCCTGTGCGCTCTGCCTCGGTTTCATCAAAATGCGAAACAGTAGTCGCTCACCTCTTGGTATTATTGTGATGATGAGATGTACCTTGTGTGACACAGGACTCTTCAGTGACCGTTACCGTTTTATTTTGATATTATTTTTAATTAGAGGACTTTTAAAAATATACTATTTTACAATCATAAAACTTCATGCAAATTAGTGTGCAACAAAAATGTTGACATAGCTGTTCTGCTACCATTATTAAGACTCTTTGATTGGATTTATCTCTCTGGTTTTAATGTCACATACTAATTCCTTGGCGGCTTATTACATTACACATTTAATTTTCTCCTAGCTCGAAGGAGTTAAAACCGATTTTTCAAGGAACTAACTTTCTGATTTTGTCACAGTTTATCAAAACTTATTATTAATTCACAAAAAGTTGGCATTAGACCATGAACTTCTTCAGAAATAATTACAAGCATGAGCATTCAGCTGCTTCAAAAATAAATTCAGCTTTCCTCCTAAAGAGGGAGGATTTTAAAATAAAATGCTTTCCTTTTATCTTTAAATTGATTTAGGGACATTATAAACTCTGCTTCTCAAGAATCAACTAAATATAACCTCAATTAACTATACACAGACATTCCAATAAACAGGAATAAGCTTTTTAAAAATTATAATGTTGGTCACCATGAAAGAGTTTCTCCACAGAATCAGATATGTCTGTGCATGATATTATAGGTTTAAATACACAGTGCCGACTCCAGAGCCGTTATTATGGCCTCCGAGTTGGAATCTGAAACTGAAAGATGCACTTCAGCTGCAAATATGTAGCAATTATCATGAAATGAACTTTATTCCACATTTTTGCTAATCACCATGGTAACCTGCATTCAATGGATTCTTTCTGGGAAATATTCCAGACTCCATCAGACATTTTTAGTTTAGTTTAGAACTTCAGAATATTTCTACTTACTTGGATGCTTATATTGTTTTTTAGCAGTGTACTAGTGGCATTATAAATGGATATTTTACAATAATGAGGAAGTTTGAAAAGTCTCGCTAAGGAGTACATGCACATCAAATCCTTAGGTTTAAAAGGTAGAACAGTGACCACTGAGATGTTAATAATCCATTTATAAATGTGATAAGGAAACGATGAACTTGTAGTTTTATGTAATTTAAGTGACCCAAATTCAACATTCAATTTTTACCTTTGATAACATGAAATTTCACATACAAGTTTTCAAATTTAAGCATTAAGTACTTTGGATATAATATTGGGACCAATTAGTAAAATTATAGACATGAGGATTGTCATTCAGCTACAGAAAAATATCCATCCTCCTTGTCAGGTGTGTGACACTGGGGCACACACTAGTCACCAGCAAGAAGACTCACCACCCCAGGATAGGATTTGAGAGATGACCTAGGACATCTGACAGCTCTGCAAAGAGACCATCGCCAGGCCTAGGATTCTGGCCAGGTCCCTGGAAAAGGCAGCAGAAAAAGAATTTGGGTTAGAATGGGAAGAAACCCATGGAGATAAAGGAGCACTGAGACAGGTGGCTAGGAATCCTGTATCAGGTGTAGAATTTGTGGGGGTTAGGCATGGAAAGTGTTGGGGAGTCAACACCTTCACACTTCAGACATCCCAGCCTTTCACTTTAAAAAAATAATTTAATTAAGGGTCTTGCTAAAATCACTAAACTTGTTGAACCACCTACATGCCGACCTTCTATGCAGGTTGTATCACTCAGTCATATTTGCATCTGCAATGAGGATGCCCAGGTGGAAGGCTGACATTTAGAATTACAGCCAATGGCAGTAGGCTGGGCAAAGCCCACGCTGTGACCTTATACACCACCTCCACATATTGAACACTTTTGCCTTGCACTTTCTCGTTACACAACAGTGGTGATGTGTACAGGTTAGACTTTGATTCTGATTTAACCTTTGGAATTCTTTATTCCTATCTTCTTGAAGGTTCTTAACTACTTGCCTATTATGGGTCAATTTAGTAGGATATGAAATCCTTGATTGGCATTTTTCTTCCTCTGAGTACTATAAATGTGTTACACCAACTTGCCAGGGATGGGACCAGCCTTAGAAATGGAATCTGCAGCAGTGTCAAAGCCTCAGCTGACTGTAATACAGGTAGCACCTTTAACCCTGAAGCCAAGTCACCTAATGAGGCCACTTTTAGATTCCTCAGGTGCAGGCATAATGGGAGGCAAAAGACATTTGCTTCTTTAAAGTACTACATGTATATTACTAATGGCAATATAGACACATTGCAGGGAGAGGAATGAGAAGAAACTACTGGGAGGGAAATTTTTCTTCAGAGATCTTGAGGCAGGAGAAAACACATGCCTAAAAACTACCAGGACACCAGCAGAGTTGGAGAAGAGTGGGCCACGAGGTTGGAAAGATGACTTTACGTGTAAACTTTGTTACAGCATTGCTTTTGACCTCCCACTTAAATGTGACAGGAATCCTCTGGAAGTTGTAGGGTGTGATTTCATGATAGCTACTGCATATAGTTATCTAGTATAAAGGAAAGAATGAAAGAGTGAGACCCATTGAAACACTCGAGCAAGTAGTCTAGCCATGCATTTAAGGTAGAAGTCTCATTTCTTGACTTTCTGGTTGCTACTTTTGGTGAGTTTGAGCCCACAAATTGCTCTTAAATGTCATCAATGTGTTACTGATCATAATTAATTTTTGTCCTAAGTTAGTCTGAGTTGGTTTTGGTTTTATAATTAGATAGTCAAACAATAATACAGGTTGACACAGCAGTTCCATTTCTGTAAATAAGCAAATATATTTGTAGGTTTTAATTTGAGCAAGAGGCTAGATGATAACTTACAAATGAAGCCTTACAGATGCAGTATGCTTGAAGACATGCTAAATCTTAAACTGGAAATAATTGTGTAGATTAAATAGTTAATTTGGGTCAATTTTCATGTCCTTAATCCATTTTTAAATATGGTTTTTCTTCTAGGAACACTAGTACATGGATTCATATATATTCTATAAGTAGATGTTAACATCATTGGCTGTAAGAATGTGTCTTACTTTTTTGTTTGACAAGAAACTAAGTTGTATATAAATAATTCTTAACTTCTCTTTAATGAAAACAAGACATATGTCAGTGTTTCCACAGGTCAAACTGTGTAGAGTACTATATTTTCTTTAGAAAAGTCTGAGAGTTAACTAGTGGGATGGATGGTGAGGATTACAATCTTTTTGGATAACTAGCAAGTCTAAAAATTGAGAAAAAAAAAACATTTTCTTTGTCTAAAATTTTTGAGTTGCCAATCAACATATGAATTTAGCTGCTTATTAATTTTTCTATTAGCTCTCTGAATTCCTTATGTGCATAGGATCTTTACTTTTTTGGTGTATTGTTAATGAAAGAGTATTTAATATCCTCTCTTCTAACTTTGTTGGCATTTACTTTATGCCCATATACTTAATAGCACTTACCAGTGCTAAAATATTTTCAAAGACAATTCTGCACACACAAATTACCAAAGGTCAGAAAAAAGTCCAAGTACTTTATAATGGATTGAGTCCTTATATGTCATAGGGAGAAAATCCAAAATTAGAAACTGTATGAATTCTGAGTCTTTACAACTATTATGTTCATCCTACTTGAGTACATGTGTATAAGAGCATATGCAAATGTACTTCATGTAGAAAGAAAGAAAAACATAAATGAAGAAAAAGGAACTTGACTAACAGTAAGTTTTTCTCTACAGTTTCTGTTGTTCTGTATTTTAGTGGGTAGGACGGATACAACATCTAAAAATAAGACAAGATTTACTTTTGAAAAGAAACCACTTTTGATATTTAAGTAGTATGTTATTTAATACAGAGATTACAGAGTATTTATGACTCATTGGATGAAATAAACTTGCAGTTTCCAGGAATGATTAAAGAACAATATAAAATACACCCTCTGTGTGTGGTGGGTAAATCTGTCCAATGTTGGCACTGAAGCTGGACCAGGCTAGGTCAGCAGTGATGGCCATGCTCACTGAAGTCACTGCACTCCAACAAATCCGAGAATGGGCACCCCAAGTGGAAAGGGGGTGATGTCTCTGCTGCTGTTACTGCTTCGAGGTAACAGATGTGAGAACATGTGACTGGGAGAACAGAATGAATGGCCAGAAATAACTGAAAGTTTACTGATGCATTATTTTCACCTCCTCTTGGAGACGTGTAAATAATTTGTAGACCTCTGGCTACCTGAATGTCTAAGAAGAGAAGCTTAAGTCTACCAAGCTCTCCAAATAAAATGTGGATGAAACAATGACCAATAAAACTAAGATAAATCATCTGCCACCACAAACTCAAATATGTTTGAAGTAAACTACAAACAATGTGAAAATAAATCTTCAAAGTTATTTTAAATCAAAGTCAAGCAAAACACTATAGAAATCAGCTCTGGCATACATCTGGAATATATCAGTGACATGGTTTGTGTCTAAATGTTCCCTCGAAAGTTCATGCAGTCATCTGTGGGGCTGGGTCTAGAGTGTGTGCTGCTGGAATTGATCCATGGTGCAATGCTGGGCCAAAGGCACTAGGATCAAGGCTGTGAGTACTGATCACCCTAAATCATCACTCTTAAGGGTCCCTCATTGCTTTGCTACCTTAGCCCATGGTGAACTCTTTCTCCTCTGCCACTGCCACCTGTCATTGGAGTCAGCCAATTATGAACTGAAACCTCTACAAACTGTGACCTAAATAAACTTTCTTTCCTTTAACTTTGGATTACAGATATTTTGTCTCACCAACAAGGAACTGAGGACAGGAACTGAGACAATCAGAAGATATATATATATATATTCACACATCTGGTGGAATTTCATGTATGAGTTATTAGTAAGATGAGGAGCAAAATGTCATAGATAAAGGTCTACCAATTTCACAGTTATAATTTTGTTGATTTTAGAAAAACTTCCCTTTTTTGAAATATAGTAGTAGAGGGTATTTAACAAGATTTAAGCAAGGACTGAGGATTCAGTTCAGTGGTTCCAGCATCTGTCTCTGCAAGGGCCCAAGTTCGATCTCTGATAACCACATAGAACAATAGTGGACGTGGAGACTCATGCCCACCAGCAATCAGTGCCACATACCATAGTGCTGAGCATGGTGGCCCACTCCTGTAATCCCAGCACTTGGGAGGCAGAGGCAAGAGGACTGCTGTGAGTTCAAGGCTGAGTTCAGGGCCAGCCTGAACTAGATCCTGTCTCAAAAAAAAGAAAAAAAAAAGATTTAAGCAAATGAAAGGTAAAATGTCATTTGTATTAGTACTCTAGAGGAATAGAATTAATAAAAAGTACATGCAACTCATCAGGGAGGCCTACAGTATTAGAAACGGGAGTTCACACTGGCCATCTGGTTCCTGGAGAGCCAAAAGATCTAGTCAGCGCTCAGCCCCAAAGATGGCAGCTGAGGAGCAAGAAGGATCAGGACACAGCTCCAGCCAAGACCCAAGACCTGAGGCTTCAGCAGAGCTGCTAGAGCGAATCTACACTGGGAGCCTGAAGACCAGTGTCTTAAGGCAATGGCAGCGCCGGGCTCACTTGTTCAAAGAGAATGGAACAATTGCTTCTTCTCTCTCTGTGTCTCTGTCTCTGTCTCTGTCTCTGTCACTCTCTCTCTCTCTCTCTCTCTCCCTCTCTCTCTCTCTCTGTTTCTCCCTCTGTCTCTCCTCGCTCATCAACCCAGATTACCAGACTATTGGCTGATGCCACTCCCTCTGGGGTGAGCCTTCCACCTCCATGGTTGGCCTGCGTGTCAGTTATCCTTGCCCTGACTCTGCTCTGCTAAACTGCTAGGTGTCTCCAGCTCAAGTGCAGTTCAGACACCATGGTTAACAAAACAATGCAACATTTCTAGTAAGAATTCATAAATTATCAAGATGACATGAGCAATATAAAGCATACATTTTAAAATTAAGATGCACCCATCATATACTGATGTACTTGCTTCAAGAGGTAAGGAAATGAAGTGTCGGAAAAGACATTCAGAAAATTCAGGGTATGTAAAACATGAAAATGAACATTTCTGGTAATTTTATTGCCATTCTATTACATTTCTTCAGTTTTACTTCTACTGTCAAAAGTTTGTTTGTTTGTTTTGGCATTGAATATCCTGTATTATAACTTGGTATTGTGCATTTTATAGAGCAAAATATTTTAAGTATTGGCAATATTACAATTATATGAAAGAAACTGCTTAATAAATGTGCAATAATTTTATTAGAGTCACAAAATATAATTCATTTTGTCATTATTCTTCTGTCACCCATTTGTGTTTGTTGTGATTTTTCACAGTATAAGAATACTCTTTTTTTTTTAGTTTTTTTTGTTTGTTTGTTTTGTTTTGTTTTGTTTTATTTTTTGTTTTTTGTTTTTTGTTTTTTTTTGAGACAGGGTCTCGCTTTGTAGTTCAGGCTGGCCCTGAGCTCAGCCTCAAACTCACATCACAGCAATCCTCCTGCCTTTGCCTCCCAAGTGCTGGGATTACAGACGTGAGCCACCATGCCCAGCAAGAATACTCTTTTTTGAATGTTTATTTTATCTAAATCTTTCAGTGCAATTAATCTAAATTTTCTTAAGAATATCCTCCCCATAATTTATTCTTCTTAAAGGCTTTGTTACTGTTTAATTTTAGAACTTCATGTAACTTGATTAGATTTTATGTCAACACATTTTGCTAGAAGTTATTCACTCAAGTTAATCAGGAGAAAGAAACTGAATGTAAAGAAGTACGCACATCTACGTCTTGAAGTGCAGTCACATGGACCTGTGTTTGGAAGTCTAGATTAAAAAGATACATGATTAAAGAATTTTTTAGGTTTATATGGAAATAAAGATATATTTTTCTATGAGAAATAAAATTAATGTGGGATTGCTGGTGAGTAGTTTAAATACTGATCTTTCAGACAAAAGCAAAATTTAGTTTTTCAGTTTTGTCTTTTGTCCCATAACCAGTTTCTTACACTGATAAATTATGTCAAATATTAAATAATGAATTTATTATCACTCTAATCTTGGTATGACTTTATGAAAATCATTGCCTTTTATTTTCTGTCTTTCATATATATCTTAGAAATGTACAGAGGGAAAAGAGCTAGCAATTAGGTCCATTTGGGTTATATCAATATTTCTATCTGCTCAGATATTTTAAGATTGAATATGATTGCATAGAGTACTTTGTTGTTTACTAAAATAGTAAGCATATAATCACTACCCTTATATAATTTATGATTGAGGATTTATAAAATCTTTATAACCATTAGCTTCTTAATCTTTCCAATTTTCTTTAAGGACCTAATGTGGTAATTCTTAGTATTTCTGATTTATAGGTGAAGAAAGTGAAATAGACAGGTGAGATTATTTATTTGTAATAGATATTGACTGAGCTGGGAATGAAGCCAGGACTCAAATCTTGCTCATTCTCTAGTTCATGCATCTTGGTTATGGAATCTAATGATTCATTATTTTAATTGAATTACAATAATAGAGCAAATTATCTGACACCTGACATCCTATCAAGTGGAAACCCACACCCACAGTTCTAGAATTCATGAAGTTAACCCTGGCCTCTCTGCCATACTTAGACTGAGGCTTTCTGAGTCTAACTTCTATTGAAGGAAAAACAGGGACTGGTCATGATATGTTATGTGTGTCTTTCACTTCATTATAATCATTGACATGGGAATATTGATATAAGAATTGTACATTTATTGTGGGAAGGCTCTCAGGAAAGAGTGAAGAAAGTAGATTAGGATGAGGGAAAGGTGACTAGTCTTGGGGTCTATGTATGTTGATCTGATCCCCTGGTGAAATTTTTAAGCCATATATGCTGTCAAACTGGAGTCAGCTATACTATATAAAGCAGTCTTTGGCAAAATTGTACCTCAGGGAGATAGATAGGAGTGGGGTATAGCTACTGAGTCAAATTGGCTCCATTTAGCTGGAGAAAATTCTCTGGACAGAGAACAAATGTGAGTTATTTGCCAATGCACAAAATATCTAGGGAGGAGGTCTCATTTAAGGAGGATTTGAACAGAGCATCAACAGACCACTACTGTTCCCTACTGTCCTCTGCCTGTGCTGCCAGTGTCCACTTGCTGATCACACCTTTTCTCTACCCAGCTATAACTGATATAGGGTTCTGATTTGTTAAAAATTCCTGAGAAAAATTAAGGGCAGCATTAAAACATAGCTGATATTATTTCATTGAT
>PVIR01032726.1:0-19741 GCA_004026965.1 Petromus typicus
CTCTCTTTGCCTTTTGCTTTCTCATCTGCTGAACTCTGCTCACATCCTTAGCCTCTCTCAGCCCCACCAGCTCCGACTGTCTTACTGTAAATATTCCAGGTAAATGCAGCTCACCTTCAGGTCACAAATATGTCAGGCGGCAAGATTGTCTGAAGGAAGCTGAGTGCATCACGGGAGGGAACACACCAGCCTCTGCCTTTTGAAGCATGTATGAATTTACCTTGAAGGTACTTGCCAGTATGATTTGTTTTCATTGTTCATGTATGAATAAATAGTAAAGTGCTATCATCTGTTTATGCTGACTATGGGCCCGAATGCCTGTCACACTATTCCTGTTTCTCCGGCATGTAATTTGTTTGCATGTTAATGCCATTTATTCCCGTGTAAGGCCTTGTTTGGGAGTTTGAATATAATTTCACTTTTTGATGACAGTAATGGCTCTGTAAACTGCACAACTGCAGTTAACAGAATGATTTTGTGATAACATTAACTTGGCATCATGTCAGTATGGAAAGCCGTCATCAGAAGGATATCATCAGTTACTTCTTTTTATTATCTTTTCTATGAGTTGTTGGGCTGCGGAGGGAAAGCTAACAAACAACCTGCTTCTCATGAACATATGTGAACGCCCTTTGTCAACTGCTAAGGTAGTTGCTGTTACTATAACAGGAAATCGTGCATATGCCTGAACCTTTAAATAGTTCTCTTTTCCCTCTGTTTATAGAAATATTAGTAAACATTGGTGGAACACCTGTTATGCACCAGACACTTTATTAATTATGTTGGGGACTCTGAAATTAGTAAGGAAGGTTCCTAAAGAATTGGTGGTATAGTGGGCAAGGTTGTCATGTGTCCTGGCCACCAAATCACCCTTCTCTTGGGTAGTAAATAATCAGTGATAGGATCCACAAATCCAAAGCTATGAATGCTTGCGAATGGTTTTCAGGGGGCCAACAGGCTTGAACAACAAACTCCACCTGCGGAGGATCATTAATTCTTCTTACAAAAGTAATGTTTTAAGCACTGAAAGTGATTTGAAAGGCAGCTACCGATTGAAAAAAGAAAGCCACATTGTACATCTAACATGGAATAGAGCTACCAGTTACTCCCACTCTTTCTAGGTAGACTTTAGCAAGCTTCCTTCTGTTTTTTGTCTTCCTCTCATTTTTCAGTCTACCTCATTTACCACTTGAAAAAACGTATTGTGAAGTATAGCCAATGTTATGATCATTATAGAAGAGGAGGCAGAGACTTAGAATGTGACCCTGGGTGACACTGTTGGTCACACAGTTGAGCATACGATTGGTAGGGAAGAACCTGGCACCTGAAATGTATTGAAATCTGCTGTGCCCGTGCATGACTAGCATGTTTCTGGAGGAGAGTGGCACTGTGTTTTGCATAAATGTCTCATGAAGGAACAGGTGTTAGAGGCTATTTGCCAGCCTGTGGTGCTATTGGGAGCTGGTACAAACTCTTAAGCAGTGCAGCCCAATGGGAGGGTCTTCAGGCCACTGAGAGTGTGTTTTCAGAGGGGATCATGAGACCCAAGGTCTTTCTCCTTCCTTAGTCATGAGGTAAGCGGTTTTGTCCTCCCACCTGCTCCCACCATGATATGTGGCCTGGAGACAAGCCCAGAGGCAGTGGGTCAACCAATTAAGGGCTTAAATTTTTCCAGCTGTGGGCCAGAATAACCGTGTTCCCTTTGTCAGTCGATCATTGCAGGACTGTGGTGGGAATTTCTAATGCATGAGGCTGGCAGGTGAAGCTATGGTAGAAGAGGAGGCCATGACGCCCCTGGCCAGGGGGATGGCAGGGATACTACTCTTTTTTTTGTTTTGAGATAGGGTGTCGTTTTGTAGTTCAGTCTGGCCCTGAGCTCAGCCTCAAACTCACATTACAGCAATCCTCCTGCCTCTGCCTCCCAAGTGTTGGGATTATAGGCGTGAGCCACCACACCTGGCACAGTGGTATGTGGTACTGATTGCTGCTGGGCGTGAGTTTCCACACCCAGTATGTATGTGGTTGCTGGGGGATTGAACCTGGGCCCTTGCGCTTGCAAGACAGGAGCCAGAACCACTGAGCTAAATCCCCAGCCCAGAGATGCTGCTCTTTGACCTAAGAGGACACAGTGAAGCCCCACTGGGTATCCATCAGGCAAAAATATCAAAATTTACTTTATCTCAAATGGGGAAATGTTAAACTTTACCAACAACTTGGAATACCACATGGATATGATTTGTAAGGAAATAAGTGTTTCGGGAGAAGCTTGACTCAAATTCTTACACTCAAAGAAGCAGTCTGAAAACTTGTGCTTTTGCCAGAGGGAGCCACTGACGTTTTAAAGCACAATTTGATTCACGTTTCTGAATGATTACTACAGAGTTAGTGTGTGGAAGAAAGTACAAAAGAGCAAGGAAGACACGAGCGATCAGAGGTGAAGCCATTGCAGTCATCCGGGCAGGAAGACTTGAACCGAGGTGATCGCTCTGCAGCCAGAAAGAGAAGGAAGAGGCCGAGGGCTGAAGGAAACGCCAACCTTTTCCCCTGTTCTCACACCTCAGTAAACCATGCACCATCTGTAACCAAATCCATGTGGTCACATCCCACCCACAGCCAAGCGAGCAGGCTGGAGCAGAAACTGACTCGGTGTCTAGCTCAGTCCTGATCCTCCTGTCTGGAGCTTGCCTCAGACCCCACAGGCCACATCCCTGGCACTGTCTCATTTCATGTGACAGGTGTGAGCCCTGCTCTGTTTTCCCCATGTTTCTGACTGGCTGACTATAAATTGGTCTCTGTACAATTCCCTCTTAGGGTTCATTTAATTGTCTCAAGCAGCTCATAGATCAGAGAAGCACTTAAATTTGCTAGTTACACAGGATAGTGATGAATACTCAGGAGATGGGTGGGTCAAGCTGTGAGGGACTGTGCCGTCTCTCAATTCATGCTCCCAGGAATCTCCACCGTCCAAGGAAGGACTTCCTCCTGCTGCCCCCGTCTGGAAGCTCTCTGAACACTGTCATTTGGCTTCTCTGGAGGCCTGTGTCGTAGGTGTGGCTGATTGGCCATTGGTGATGAATGTAACCTTTGGTGGCTGTGACCTCCCCGGAAGTTTAAGAGAGGGCTGAAAGTCTCAATCCTCTACTCCTACCTGGACCTTTTCAGTGATGGGCCTCAATCTGGAAGCTACCTCGGGCCTGAAATCACCACTCGTCTTGTTAATGTAAAAAAAAAGACACCTCGAACTTGAAGAGTCCAAGGATTTTAGGAGGAGAGTGCCAGGAAACAGGCACGAAGACCAAATATAGATTTTTCCAATATCACCTCTGGCTTTAGAGATGACAGGACCCTCAGACCTGACTGGATGTGATAATGGAACCAAGGGAAAAGCCGAGTCAGGCAATCTGATGCAGGACTTTATGACCTCTTTGACCCAGCCTTGTAGACTGGCATGAACATAGAGGAGAAAGAAGCCCTTGCGGTATGTTTAGATTTTGTCTAAAAATTTTAAAAGGGGGGAGGGGCTGGGGATGTAGCTCAGCACAGAGGCTCTGAGCTCAATCCCC
Source organism: Petromus typicus (assembly GCA_004026965.1). Taxonomy (NCBI): domain Eukaryota; kingdom Metazoa; phylum Chordata; class Mammalia; order Rodentia; family Petromuridae; genus Petromus; species Petromus typicus. The sequence continues at coordinate 3,564 of PVIR01032726.1, forward strand.
AGTGTGGAAAAGAAAGGAAGGGAGCAGAGAGAAAAAGAGAAGAGATCACATCACCAGGCCGAAAGCCGGAACAGGAAGGGGCATGGCCTTTGTGATCCCAGGCTGACTTCCCCTTGCCTATCCTTCAGAGGCGGGGCAAATTTTTTCATACTCTGCTCACAGCAAAGGGTAAAACATGGGTCCTGTCTGCTCCCATCGTCCTTTTAAATGGCTTAATTTCGCACAACAAGACTATCTGTGCTGTAGACTGTTAAGGGAAAAGGCAGGGAGGACACAAGCTATTCATTCCTCCAGGTTGAAGCAGCTGATGATTTCTTCTCGTTAACTCCTCCTTAGGAGTCTGGGAGCCGGCTTGCTGGCAGAATCCTCCCCTGAACACGAAGCTGCCTGTTTCTGTCAAATGGCAGCGAGGACTGTGCTTCCTCAGAAAATGACTGGGAAGGAGAGCTAGCCACTGAATAAATATGTAGATTTAGGAAATGCCTTTGTAAATCCTTTGCAGCTCCATGTGAACATGCTGGATAAGAGGGGGTCTTGTTTGCCAGAGGGGTGAAATTCACCGAGCTAACACAATTGTCAGGGATGACGAACTGAATCAGGGTGACTAAATGTACTTCATGATACACTTCAGACACATTTGAGGCGGGTATATCTCTGCAGGAGAATGTGTTTTCCTTAATAGGAAATGATATATTATTTGGTTGATGGGCTTGCTGCTTATTGTATTTTCTGAGTGGAGGAAAAATGGAAAAGAACTTCATCACGAGGCACATCTGGCTTTTGTCCTTTAAATCTCAAAACTCATCCCTCCTTAGATATATTCTCCCTGTGTAGGCACTGCAGACATATATTGGTTTTATCCACCTGTCTCCTATCCACCCTTCTCTCCTTTCATCCATCCATCCATCACTCAGTAACCACTTTTGAATGTTACTATTTGGCCAAATTCTATCTTGGCAGTTATAGGGTACAAGAGAATTACAGTCTCTGTGTCATGCCGGGAGGGACTGTAAAAGAAAGAAAGAAAAAGAGGGAGAAAGAAAAAGAGAAAGAAAAAGAGAAGGAAGGGAAGAGGGAAAGAAGGAAGAAAGGGAGGAAGGTAGGTAGTTACAAACTGTGATAAGTGTCAGGCAGGGAAATAAGCAAGTGCAGTTGTTCTCAAAGAGTACTGGCAGAGGACATGACCCGCCATCAATACCAAAATCTACGGATGCTTCAGTCTCTTATATAAAATGCCATCATGTTGTGTAGAATCTATTCACATTGTTCCGTACCGTTTAAGTCACCTCTGGATTATTTATAATACCTAATACAATGAAAGTATTGTGTAAGTAATCATTACTTTGTACTATTTAGGGGATATCTTAAGTCTTTTCTCATCATTAGGGCAGAATCCCTGATACTTGCAGCCTAAAGGTGGAGGAGGTGCATGTTGGCTGGTGGTTCCAATCCAGGGTCAACTAACTCCAAGGCAGAAATAACACGGCAGAGAGCTGGGGTAGAGAAAAGCTGCTCAGGTCATGGGGGCCAAGAAGCAGAGAAGGAAGGAAGGAGCCAGGGAAGTAGAGACACCCTTCTGGGTCATATACCCAGTGACCTGCTGCTTTGGCCAGGCCCAGCCTCCTGTCAAAACAGCCACTCATGACCTCCTCTTCCCCATCATGTCACAACTCCCGTTATCCAATCCCCTTCCAAACACATGAGATTGGGGATCCATGCCGATCTCAGCTGTAACAGGGCAAATGACAAGAAAGTCTGCACACAACTCAGATCCAGTTTCTTCTGTTTTCATGTTTTCTGTTTGCGGTTGGTTGAGTCCGAAGATGTGGATCTAAACTTTTGAGCCTATAGGTAAAGACAGGAGGCTCTGCCTGCCTGGGTTTAAATCTGTTTCCATATGACCTCGGGCAAATAAATTGACCTCTCTGCCGCAGTTTCCTTCTTTTGAGCAAGGATTACTCTCCGTTATTACTGTGGGGATTCTGACAAAGTACTGTTTAAACTGACAAATGAGCTGATCCCAAAAGGGGTAGAAGGAGGACCCTCTGAAGAGGAGCGTGAGTGAGTAATGAGAATGAGTTTAAAGTTTTCTAGAAAATCAGACTCATGTGGCTGTTCTGGGAGCGAGGCAGCAGGAGAAGGGCACAGAGATGAATCTGAAGAACTAGGCTGGATTTTCTCACACAGGATGAGACAGTTTATCTAGACAACTAGACAGGGTTGTGAAGGCCTTGATCTCATTCTTGGGTTAACCCTTCTTGAGGGCACTGGGTTTATCAATGGATTGACCTTATAGCCCATTCAGCTGTGAGAAGGTGGGTCCCGAGTGGTAGAAATGGGTCTTGGGGACATGACCTAGGGATGATACCTAGTCTCTGGCTCCTTCCTTCCTGTTTTCCTCAGTGTCCTGGGTGCCAAGGACTGAATGGCTTCCTTCCATCATGTTGCTTGTACCTTGGAACCAACTAGTCATAGACTGAAGGCATGAACTGAAATAAATCTCTCCTCCTTTGAGTTGTGCATGTCAGGAATTTTGTTCCATAGAAGAAAGGCTAAGGAATTATGTTCAGTGTTTTCCGAAGTCCCTAGAAGGTGTTTGATTGAAAATACTTGCCAGTCAAGTTCCACACGAACATGTTGAATGGTAAGAAAGGTTTGTGTCATGCACCACCTTTGCTTCAAAGCCCTCACAAGTCTCTTCAGTTACCTTGACATAAACTGTCCTTCTTTGATTAAGTGAATCACTGAGAAATCCCTGTACTTCTTGCCAGCTCTCAATTCTCATAAGCGTTATTGTTTCACGGTAAGATTGATTGTTTTTTTAAAGCCATTTATATCTCAGTGACCCAAATTTCTGATTACAGTGTTGGAAAGGTTGCTCCTCAATTATCTGTTAATGTATGGATGTAAGGGCCTATATTGCTCAAATCGGCAGATGCTCCCACTCATATGATCTTTAGTGGGTACTAGGCAGAGGTGCGTGGTTGTGTGCAGGTATGCTCTCCCTGAAGACAAAAGTTCTTTTAAAGTAGTTTTCTCAGCTAAACGCTGCTACTTTTTTTCCTTCTGTGATTTTCTGTCAGATGGGAATTCTTAGGGGGAGGAAAGCTTGTACATCTTGGGTGTAATAGGACTGATAACGATGAAGAGGGGGCCAGGGATTTAGCCGTGATTCTGGCCCCTGCCTTGCAAGTGCAAGGACCTGGGTTCGATTCCCATTAACCATATGCAACAATGCTGAGTGTGGTTACTCACACTTACCAGCAACCAGGACCATGTATGACAGTGCTGGGCATGGTGGCTCACACCCATAATCCCAGCACTTGGGAGGCAGAGTCACAGGAGGATTGCTGTGAGTTTGAGGGGGAGCCCAGGGCCAGCCTTAACTACAAAGTGAGACCCTGTCTCAACAGCAACAACAACAATAAAGCAAACAAGCAATGAAGAGTGGGAATGTTTTGTGAATAAGCCACACACAAAGAATAAGCCAACCCTTGAGACTTTCCTAACTGCAGGAGCCACAATGTTAGGCAGCGCTGACCACCTGTTTTTCCTTGAGGCACTTCCTCTCTCCAGCTTCCATAACACTGGACTCCGTCCTTTGTCTTCTTGCATTTCTGACCGCTCTGCTGTTCTCCGATAGCCCTGAATGGCTCAGATGTGCCTTTTCCTGGGGTCACAGATTTCCACCCCCACCCTGAGCGAATCCAAACACAGAACGCCAGCCTGACCTCTCCTTCAAGTTCCTGAGCCAAATACCCAATGGTTCACCTGATCTCTCCCTCGTTAGCATCGCAGCAGATACTCAGTCTGTTGAGCATCAAATTCTTCATGTTTCCTTCTCCCAGACCCTCAACCTGGTATGTAGCATGAGGTAGAAAAGGGACTCGTTCCTGACCCTTTATTTTCTGATATCCCTGTATGGTCTGCAGTTAAATCTTAACCTCTTCCCCACTCAACAGTCTTGGAGTATGTCCACGTCTTGCCGTGGCTCCTATTTGTCCCATCCCATCTCATCGTTTCATACCTGGACTGCTGTGTCCACTTTCTCCAGTGGTTTTGCTGCACCCAGTCCTGACCTTTTGGCCGATTCTCTACCGAGATTTTGGGATTTCCCAAATCAGCAATTCTAACGTTTCTAAAAATAAGAAGTTTGTTCCTCTTTCTTTTTATCCTTTATTCTCATCCTTTCTCTTTTTATCTTACTGCACTGTCTAGGATTCTAGGTCAGTGCTGAATAAAAATGGTAATTCATATTCTGCATAATTATTTGTTTTTTTAACCGATTCTTTTCAGTTTAGGAAAGTGCCTTTCTCTTAGCAATCTGATGGTAATGTTCTATATGAAGAGATCATAGATTTTATAGTAGTGATTGATGTTTTGAATTTATATCTGCCATCTTCTCATCCTCATTTATTTTTCTATATTTTTCTCTTCTTTTGAACTTCTTTTTTCAATTTTCTCCTTCAGTTTTTCCCTTTACTAGCTTAAAAATCGCACTTTATATTCAATTCTATTAGTGGCTATCTAGATAATGTATCATATGTATTTAGCTTAATGAAATTTAAAGTTAGTATCTTTTACATTCCCCCTGAATAATAAAAGAATTTTGGAAGCCTCACTTCCCTGTTAAACGTTATGCTTTTATTATGAACTATTTTAATTTCACTTTTTACAAATAATTCCATAAATGAGATGTTACTGGATTTTTGTTTGTGTGGAGACAGGGTCTCCCTGTGCAGTTCAGGCTGGCCTTGAACCCACGGTGCAGCCCAGGCTGAACTTGCAGTGCGATCTTCTTCCTCAGCCTCCGCCCGGTTGGGATCAGAGGCCTGCGCCACGAGCCTGGCATTGTTGGTTTCATCACTCAGTACTTGTTTCTGTGTCTTCGACAATAACACTTTATCAGTACTATTGTATTGTGTACTTACAATTGGTAAAGGTGGTAAATTTTACATGTTTTTGTCCACAATTTAAAAAGTAAAAGTTCACTACTCCTGCTGTTATCTTAGACTTTTTATATTTGCTTTCCTTCCTCTTGAAGTAAATATATATATATTTTTTTAGGATTTTTTGAGACAGGGTCTTGCTTTGTGGTTCAGGCTGGCCCTGAGCTCAGCCTCAAACTCACATCACAGCAGTCCTCTTGCCTCTGCCTCCCGAGTGCTGGGATTACAGGCGTGAGCCACCATGCCCGGCACTGTGGCATGTGGTACTGGTTGCTGCTGGGCGTGAGTGTCCACACCCAGTATGGTATGTGGTTACCGGGGAATTGAACCTGGGCCCTTGCTCTTGCAAGACAGGTGCCAGAACCACTGAGCTAACTCCCCAGCCCTTGCAGTAAATATTTTATAATGAAGTGTGTTTTATAATGTTAGGCTTGAACGGAGCCTCTCTGGGAGATGCGCCCCAGAGAGACGCGCAGTCAGAATATCGATGCAACAGCAAGAGGTTTATTCGAGTACCAGTGCTGGGACCGTCCTAACACGCTGGGAAGGGCGGCCCAGAATTACAGATTTTTACAACTTTTATACCCACAGTTCTAACTTAAGCAAAGTGTTATTATTTCATTGGCTAGTTTAGGCAAGGTGTCTCTATCTTAGGGGCTAACTTAGGCAAGGGGTCTCTATTTTATTGGCTCAGTACGCTGTCCTTCAAGTTTATGGAGGGATTACTTCACTTGTACTGCCCGGAGAAGTCTCTCCTTATCTTGCGTAGTTGGGATTTCTTGTACTGCCCGGAGAAGTCTCTCCTTATCTTGTTTGTAGGCCTGCTGCTTTTTGAAGCCTGTCCTAGATTTTGACTTTACAATAATTAAGCTGTTGGTAAAAGCTCTCAGGTACTCTGATTTTACACTGAAACTTGGAAATTGTCCTAGATTGAGACGTATGGTCTTGTTTCGATTCTTGTTGACAACCAGGGTCTGTTGCTGAGGCTGACTCTCAGCTTTACTCTTGCTACTGTACAAATGTTCCACTTTTACTCTCAGGCAGTTCCTGATGTCAAGCCTTTGTCTTTGATGCTCCTCAGTTTCATTATGATTAACATATCATAATGAGTTATGGGATGAGTTCGCTTTTCTGCTGGTTTTCCTAGATCTGGAGTCTTAGGTGTTTCCTACCAATTCCAAAGTAATTCTCATTCCCATCTGTTTTGATATGTCCCTTTCCCACACATGTTATCATCTCTCTGAAGTATCCGTCAGTACGTAGGAGATCTCATTATATTCTCATGAACTCTGTTTGATATTTGGAAGGAGGAAGCTTCATTCTGGCTAATTTCTTTTAACATGTTTTCCAGCTCACTAATTTCTCTTTGACACCATCTCTCACATGTTGCTACAGTCCTTGAGCTTTTTGTTTGAATGATTATATTTTATTACTTTTCAGAAATTCGTTTCTTTTTCAATTCTAAATTGTCACTTCTTATAACTTTTTGTTTCTTGGTCATCTTTCGCAAGTATTGCTTTTGTACTTTGGAACATGTTAAATCTGTTAATTTTTTGTTTTTGTTGTGGAATTCTATCGGGGAGTAGCTGTGTCTGGTCTGTCTGTTTTGGTAGCTGTGCTTTTTAAATATTCTCCTTCATCATGGTCGTTATTTTTAGTACTGGAAATGGAATCCAGCCCTCACACATGCTGGGCAATTATTCTACCACTGAGGTCTGTCCCTTCCTTTCCTTCTTGTTTCTTTCTTTTTTTTTTTAGGTTTTTTGAGACAGGGTCTCGCTTTGTGGTTCAGGCTGGCCCTGAGCTCAGCCTCAAACTCATATCACAATCCTCCTGCCTCTGCCTCCCGAGTGCTGGGATTGCAGGCGTGAGCCACCATGCCCGGCACTGTGGTATGTGGTACTGGTTGCTGCTGGGTGTGGGTCCCAGTATTGTTATGTGGTTACCGGGGAATCGAACCCGGGCCCTTGCGCTTGCAAGACAGGCGCCGGAACCACTGAGCTAACTCCCCGGCCCTCTTGTTTCTTTCTTACTGGGTTTCATTTTGGGAGATTCGTGTATGCCTATAATATGTTTTGGTCGTTTCCACCTCTATACATTCTTTCACCTTCTTTTCTTCTTCCTTTTTTCTGATAGTCTTCCTTACATTTTCATGACATCTTTGTTTTTGTTTTATATATGAGAAAACCTACAATCTTTGTCTTTCCAAGTTTGGCTTATTTCACTTCACTTGATCAAATGGTAGCTCTACCACTAGCTTTCCAAGGAGGCAGTGTTTCAGAGTGGCTGATTTATGTTCCTATCAACAATGTATAAATTTTTTTTTTTCTTGCAACCTCACTAGTATTTACTGGTTTTTTGTTTTGGTATTGTTCTTAATAGCCATTCTGACTAGGGTGATGGAAGCTCAAAGTAGTTTTGGTTTGGATTTTCCTGATGGCTAAAGATGCTTTCAGTATACTTACTGGCTATTAGTCCTTCTTTTGAGAAGTTCTGTTGAGTTCATTTGCCTATTTATTGTGGGGCTATTTAATTATTGATGTGAAGTTTTTTGAGTTCTTTATTCTGGGGAGGGATATTAATCCTCTCATAAAAGTAGCTGGCAAAGATTTTCTCCTGTTCTGTGGGGTGTTCTTCACTCTGCTAACCCTTTCCTTCACCATGGAGTAGGGTTCTTCTAGTAATTTTAAAGTTTAAGGTGTTAGCTGTGGCCCTTTGATCCATGTTGATGTGATTTCTGTACAGGGTCAGAGAGAGGTATATTTTCAATATTCTACATGTTGAACTCTAGTTTTCCCAACACCATTATGAAAGATACTCCAATGTATCTCCAATGTATATTCCTGATGTCTTTACCAAGAATGGTGACAGTTATGTGAGTTTCCTTCTGTGTCCTCTGTTTTGCTCCACTGATAAATAGATATTTCTATTTTTGTCAGTCCAGTGCTGTCTTATTTCTGTAGCTCTTCAGTATATTTTGAAATTGAGTATTGTTATACTTCCAGCATTTCTCTGATTATGTAGGATTGCTTTTGCTATCATGGGTCTTTTGTGCTTCCATATAAATTTTAGGGTTTTTTTTGTTTTTTTTTGTTTTTTTTGTTTTTGAAGAATAGCATTGGTACTTTGTTAGGGATTGCAATGAATCTGTAGATTGCTTTTGGTAACATGATCATTTTAACAATGTAAGCTCTGCCAACCCATGAACACAGTAGATCTTTCCCTCTTCTGCAAAGTATTCTTTTATATCATCGATTAGGTTTATTACTGGGGATTTTATTTTTTGAAGGTTCTATTAGTAGACTTTCTCTGATTTTGTATCTTATCACTTTGTTGAGTTTGTCAGATCTAAAAGTTTTCTGGTGGACCTTTTAGTGTCATCTAAGAATCGTATCATCTGCCAGTAGGAATAATTTGACTACTGCCCTTATTTGTACTTCTTTTATTTCTTTCTCTTGACTAATTGCTCTGGCTAAACTTCTAAATACTATATCAAATAGCCCAGCCTATATTTTCTTTTTCTTTTTTCTTTCTTTCTTTTTTTTTTTGAGACAGGGTCTCGCTTTGTAGTTCAGGCTGCTCCTGAGCTCACTATGTAGCCCGAGTGGGCCTGGAACTCAGCAATCTTCCTGCCTCTGCCTCCTGAGTGCTGGGATTATAAGGGTGAGCCACTATGCCCAGCCCAACCTATATTTCTTAAATCCAGTTTTCCTTTATCAGTTGGTGTATGTGTGTCTTGTTTTATTTTCTTCCAAAGAAAATTTCCTCCTATTGTTCACCTAAAGGCAGTGTCAACCAGAGACCTCTCTAAAATAAATTTTCTGTTGGTGGATGAAATCAAGGAACATAAATTTGCAAAAAAACCAGAACAAAGCACAGAAGATTAGTATGTGGTTAGGCATTCTCAGTGGAGATGAGTTTTCCTTTGTACCAAGGACTGGATAGTTTTCTTACTGCTACCTTTTTGCAAAATAAGTTTATTTCTTCTTCTTTTAAAAAGCAGATACAGGGTTAGAGATGTAGCTTAGTAGCAGAGTGCTTGCCTGCCTTGCAGGAAGCCTAGGTTTGATACTTGCCTACAGGAAAAAAACAAAACAAAACAAAACAAAACAAAGAAAGTGTAACAAATGGAGAAGCCAGTTTTACTGAAGGGTCTCCGGTAAGCAGGTGCTGGGATCTAGTAGTATTTCATGTTTTTTTCCTCAGTAGCCATGAAGACCGAAGTTTCGGGACCCTGGGGTTTGGCAGACATCCTCACAGGAAAGTTGGCTTTCTTGCTCCGAAATACTCAAAATCTGACTTTGCTTTGTGTTTGTCCTATGTGGATTCTTTACTTTCCCGACAGCTTGGTAGTTTATTTTTAAATCCATCTCTGGTAGCTGTTTCCAGGTTATTTTCCAAATCACGCTGTCAAACTGGAGATCTGCACATTTTACTCTGTCCTACACTCAGAGGGATCTTTCCACAAGCAAACCAGATGAGGGAACAGCAGTGTCCTACTATCCATGGGGATATGTCTCAAGACCCCCAGTGGAAGCTTGAATCTAAAAATCATCCTGAACCCTGTTTATTTTTTTCTACACATGCACATAGACCGATAATAAAGTTTAACTTATGAATTAGTTACAGTAAGAGATTAACAACACTAAGAGTGAAACAGAACAATTGTAATGTACTTGACTTAAAATTATGCAAATATTCTCTGTCTATTTGAGTGAAGACTGACGTGAATATTTTGTGATTGTCTTTGGCCAGGGTTAACCGAATCTGCAGAAGGCAAAACTTCAGCAAAGGCAAGACTGCTGTGCTTTTTTAAAAACTCTTAATTTGTTGTCACTCCTGTCTTGTGAAGAAGGGCTGGACAGTAGCCTGGGAGATGCTGCTGCTCTGGCCCTTGGTGACCCCTCCAGCCTCCGTTCTCCTGACCTCCCAGGTCTCTTCCCTGCACACTGGCCCTCACACAGCACAGTTCTGCTGCCTCACTGCTGCCCCTCCTGCTGCAGGGCCCATGTGACTGCTCTCCTGTGGCCTGGCGTGCCCCGGCCCTCACAGTTCCATCTCGTTTTCTCTCTCCCACCTTTACGGCATCACCTTAGGGCAACCTGTCCTTGTGTGTTCCAGCTCGGTCCAATGTCTTTATTATGTTTTCATTCTTTACACAATCTGTCCTTGAACTATGCATCCCTGCTGCGAGGTTAGGGTTTGGGTATCAGTTTTTATATCTCTACAGAGTCCTTGATTGTGCAGTGGTTGGGGCATAGTAGGAACTGAGCAGATTTTTGTTACTTGAATAAATTACTTCCCGGAAACCCGTAAGGACATCCTCTTGAGCCGAGTAAAAGCAGCCATTCTCCTAGAATTCCATCTGCCATTTTTTGGTCTTTCTTCCCCTTGTCCCTTCTGGCTTGCTTCCTGAGGTGACTTGATTGCTGTCCTCATTTGGTTTTAGGCCAGGTGTGCACAGCTGGGGCGGCAAGGTCTGATGACGGACATGCAGAGCTGGTTCAAAGCTCACCTGTGTGGGTCAGGGGACTTCTTTTTTCAAATCAGTATTTCTTCCTCTTATAGGATTTAGTATGCAAACTAGCATAACCACTATTGCAGTGAAGTTAGAACGAGGCCCCTCCTAAACCTCAGATGTCACCACAAGAGCTCATTATGGACCCTGCCCTCGCTTACCCCGAAGCCCTTGTCTGCCAAGGCCGTGCGTGATCAGCATTTCTGAGGGTGGCTTTTGCATCTGTTGGGCCAGCAGAAGGTGTGTCTCGTAAACAGGTCACAGATGATCTCAGGGCCTGGAAATGCAAAGAAATTACCCGGCTTTTCTGTGTGGGTGTTTTACAACACTTCTAGAATGTCTGTACTCCTGGAGCTATTGGCTTCTATAAGCCATTTTTTTTTTTCAGACAAGGTCTTGCTTAGTGGTTGAGGCTGGCCCTGAGCTCACTATGTGGCCCAGACAATCCTTGAACTCACAACAGTCCTCCTGCTTCTGCCTCCCGAGTGCTGGGATTACAGGAGTGAGACACCATACCTAACACAGTGGTATGTGGTACTGATTGCTGATGGGTGTGAGTCACCACACCACGCATTGTTGTATGTGGTAACTGGGAATCGAACTCAGGACCTTGTGCTTGCAAGGCAGGTGCCGGAACCACTGAGCTAAATCCATAGCCCATTCTAGAAACCTTTTAATCAAATATTTATTCTTCTTGACATTCAGCAAGAACACATTACATACATGTTCTGAACACACTCATCCATAAAACTTGGCCTTTCTTTTCAAACACCTTAGCTGATAATGCAGGTTTATATTTAAAAAATGGTTGGAATATGTGCTTAATGGTTTGACATTGGCAATCAAGGATTTGTCTGACGCATTGATGAGTCAGTTACTGTGCTACATGCTGGAAACACAATAGTGAGCTGGATGATCCAGTCTAGTGGGGAAGAGTCATTAAGTAGATAATCAGGTGGGTGCATGTAAATCCAGGGCAGGGATGTGAGGTGTACAGGGTCTGATCGAGTCTGCCCACAGAACAGAATGGCTGTGCAGAGGAAGTGCCACCCAAGCTGTGATCGGGACAGCGATGCACAGGTGTCAGTAGATGAGAGGAAGGGCGTGTGCCAGGTGAGAGCAGAGGCCAAGGAGCTTCCTGAGATGGGAGCTTTGCCCCCCTGCTCGGTGGAGAGGCCGAGGTGGCTGGAACTCAGTGGGCACAGAAGAGAGTGTCTAGAGATTGCCCCGTTCTCACCACAGAGTGGGGTGGGAAGATGCAGACCTTGAAGAGCTTTGAATGTTGGGCCATCGGAGGTAGCCACTGTCCCCAAGAAAATGAGGAACTATTACAGGATTTTGAACAGGAAAACCTTGTGTTCACATTTGAGTTTTTAGAAAGTTCCCTCTGGCCCTTGTGTACAAAATGGATGGGGAAGATTGACCCTGAGAGTTTGGAGATTGGTTCAGAGCCCCTGTCAGGGAGAGGTGATGGAGCCTAGGCCTGTGGTGGGGCTGCTGCAGGGGGAGGGGAACGAATGGCTCTGAGAGGTTGCATATCAAGAGGTCTTAATATCTGAGGGCTGTTTACACGCTTCAAGATCCTTTGCAGGCCGCGGATTTAGCTCAGTGGTTCTGATTCCTGCCTTGCAAGTATCAGGTCCCGGCTAACCACATACAATAGTACCGGGCCTGGTGACTCACACCCAGCAGCAATCAGTACCACATATCACAGTGTAGGGCATGGTGGCTCACGCCTATAATCCCAACACTCCGAGGTAGAGGCAGGAGGATTGCTGAGCTGCAGAATGATTGCAGGACCGCCCTGTACTACAAAGTGAGACCTTGTCTAAAAAAAAAAAGATCCTTTGCAGCTGGATATGGTGGCACACACCTGTAATCCCACTTCACCGGGAAGCTGAGACAGAAGAATCCCAAATTCAGCCTTAGCCAGGGATACTTAGCAACTTAGTGAGACCTTGTGTCCAAAAAAAAAAAAAAAGAAGAGAAAAGGGACTAAGAATGTAGCTCTGGGTTCAATCCTTACTTCCTCAACAAAAAAAATAAAATTGCTACTTCTTACTCCTGGGCTTTGAGTTGGATATCCTCCCTTGGTCCTTATGCTGTTCAGTCTTGATCTTTCAAGTTCAGGATTTCTCGTCCTCGCTCTTTGAAAACCTGACAATAGAAGCCAGTTAAGACTCTTGGAGATGAGGGCCTGTAGGTGCAGCTCAACAGTAAAATACCTGCCTTACCTTTCCAGGGACCAAGGTTCAATCCTCAGCTTTTCCTGCTCCCACAGCCTCAACGAGACAAACACAAACAGAAAAGAATCCCAGAGGTTTATCTGTGATACAGTATTCAGTTAGCGATGAAGGAATTGAAGCTTAGGGTTGAGTGACCTCCAGAAGTCACACCCTTAACTCAGGTGGCGCTGGTCCAGCCCCGGTGTGAGCTCTGATCTCTGCTCCTCCTCCTGCCTTGCTCCCTCAGGCAGGGGTCTGTTCCTAAGCCCTCCTGCCACTCAAATGATTCCTGTGATCTCCTAAGTTTCAAAACACAGTTTTACTGCACAGGTATTTTAAAAACTGGGCTATTATTAAGGAAAATGCTAAAAATTGTATTTAACTGCAAGCACCAAAAAATGTCAGGGCTCCCAGTGGAATAGAGCAGAAAGCCTGGGGTTAATTATCATTCTCAAGAGGCTGGACTGAAAGGACAGAGTTCGGTTAGTCTGGGCATGACCACCGTTTAAAGTAATAATAGCTTGACATTTCTCAGGCAGTTTTCTCTAGCTGTAGTCTATGCCAGGAACCAGGAAGCAGGTAAAAATCAGCATCTCTGCCTTGTGGCCTCTGGCGGGTGGTGTGACCTTGTGTTAGATCCCTGGCCTCTAGCCTGGTTCCCACAGGGAGCAGGAAGGAATTCAGGAGAGGTTTTGAGGGACAGGAGTACTGTAGAAATGGCTGGAGGCAAGACAAGACCACTGCACAAAGAGTGAGAGTGGATCTCTCCTGTGGAAATTAAGAGAATACAAAAGTGTATAATGGGGCCGGGGGTTTAGCTCAGTGGTTCCGGCGCCTGTCTTGCAAGTGCACGGACCTGGGTTCGATTGCCAGGTAACCACACACAATACTGGGTGTGGAGACTCATGTCCAGCAGCAATCAGTACCACATACCACAGTGCCGGGCGTGGTGGCTCATGCCTGTAATCCCAGCACTTGGGAGGCAGAGGCAGGAGGATTGCTGTGATGTGAGTTGGAGGCTGAGCTGAGGGCCAGCCTGAACTACAAAGCGAGACCCTGTCTCAAAAAAAAAAGTATAATGATGCTGTTGTCACAACATAGTCCCTTTTCCAAAAAGTAACTAACGTGTCTACATAATGTATAGATTTTCAGATTTTACTGTTTGGATTGTACATATATTCCTTTTGCAAGTTTTAGTTATTATCAATGAAGAGATCATGGGAACTTCCTAGGTTATTAAAAACCTAGAAGACAAAATGGTTTGGGGTGGAGTCAAAACTCAAGTTCTTGATTCCACAGCATTTAGGCCAAGTTGTTCATAGAGAAGGAGTCAGAGGATTCTGATGAATATTGCCTTCCCTTCTGAGTGGTGTCATCTGTATTTTTTTCTCAAAAAGTTTTGAAACTGTGGAAGTGTGTGTGTGTGTGTTTATCCATTGTTTGGGGAACATTCAATTTCTAATTATATCACAGAAAGAAAGCGCTGAACACCATTTTTCATGCTAATGGAGAAATTTACTTAAGTGCAGAATTATGCAACTCCGTTTTTCTTGCCAAATGACATAAAGTCTGTGGCTGCTCTCAGTAGAATGAAGGATGACGCGGGACACACTTTGTACTCTATTCATAACTGAGAGTTCTCTCTACGGCTTCTGCCTGCATCTTATTACCTACTTACTATTAATTTATTATACAGCTTGGCCATAATTTAAAAGTAAAGTGAATATTTTAGGTGAGATTTTTTTTTTTCTTTCATTTCTTTTGTACTGTTTACTTGTATTTATTTTTTTTTTCTTCAAGCTGTTTATGGGTCCACCTGAGGCAGTTTTTCTTCAGCGACTGCATTAATTTTTATGCATTCTCTCTTGACATCTTTCAAAGCAGGATTCCCCACATGTTGAATTTCTTTTTTTACCTCTCATCCACAAATCCTTCTTCCCTGGGTCAATGACAAGACAAAGACTGATTGGAAAAACTTCTTTGTAGTTTGCCCCAGGGCTTGATTCCTCCTTAAATGTCAAACCTGGGAAAGGAAGAGCTTACACACAGATACTTTTGAAGCTGATGAACTGGCGCCGGAAGCTGGTCTGGCCCTATCTGTTGGCTGCTGGTGGTGTCCAGTGGAATTATGGCTGCACACAGCTTCTCTGGGCACCAGGACAGTTGACAGTTCACCTTGGCAACTCTGTCATCCTCCTACCCTTCCGCACACATTCCTCCCACTTTTTTCTTGAGACAGGGGCTCGCTTTGTAGTTTAGACTGGCTCTGAATTCACCATGGAGCCCAAGCCAGCCTCGACCTCACAGCAGTTCTCCTGCCTCTCACATTCAGTTTTTGACAGAGCTTTAGTGTTTTGCTTCTGACAGAATGACTCTTTCCATTTCAACTTTGTTACCCTTCCAAAGAGAATGTTCTCTGGTCATTGTCGAGCAAAACCACTAACTCCACTAACTTCTCATTGATTTCACATTCGTAACCTTTAGCGATAGGGAAAGAGTAAGGTCTGTGATGGTGATTGTGCAGGAAGAACAGAATCAGGAAGGAGCTTCTCTTTTGCAGGTCTTTTCCATCCCTATGGAGCTGAGTGTAACGTGTCTACTGGGTACATTGTAGGGTTCGTTCTATGGATTGTGTCTTAAGTGTGAGTTTCAGCTACTGGTTTCAAGGTGGTTATTCTTGGCCCGAGAGAGAAAGAGAGATGGAAACAGGAGGAGAAGGAAAAAGAAAGTACACTGGACTTCTTGGTTCTGGTCTTAAAATATGATGACTTTCCCAGAGTGATCACTCTTCTGAAACCAGAGATGGCTCAATGATTCCTTTTGTAAAGTCACTAATTTACATCTGCTCCCATGAAACAAATGACTGGTTCACACCTGAGAAGATGGGTTGGGAGCTTGAATAGAGAGAGTTGAGAGCCAGCCATGCAGCCCTCTCTCTGTGGTCCCACAGTATCACCCCTGGACAAATGATACTTACCTATTCACTGAATTGCTCCAGCTCCTGGCTTGGATATTATCTGGCTCTGTTCCCTGGAGGTGATATCAATCACTTACTGGTTAACGGATGAAATTGGATGCCAGAAACACTTATGAGCTAAAATTCCAGCTTTGCCAATTATTAGTTGAATGACTTTGAACAAATTGTGCAACCTGCTTGACCCTCTATGTCCTTATTTATGTAAAAATAGCACCTGTGTCTTGTGATTGCTATATAGATCAAAGAAACAGGCATTTACAAAGCACACTCTGCTTAATAAACAGCAGCCATTGATGATGGTTGTTTTTTTGGGAGTAAGCTAGTAATAGTAATGAACACTGCATAGTCAAAAATGACGTTAGTATCATCTTTTTTTTTGAGCAAGGATCTCACTTTGTAGTTTAGGCTAGCCCTGAGCTCAGCCTCAAACTCACATCACAGCAATCCTCCTGCCTCTGCCTCCCGAGTGCTGGGATTACAGGCGTGAGCCATCACGCCCGGCACTGTGG
>PVIR01032727.1:0-18411 GCA_004026965.1 Petromus typicus
GCATAGGAGGGACCTCTATCCTTTTTTGCAAGGAGGGGTCTGTATGGCAAAGCCAGGGCCCGGTGGGCAGAATGCAAGGAGAATGAGCCTGACACCCCTGAGCCTGGGGGGCGGTCTGACCTACAAAACCCGGCCCCAGGAGCACTGGGTCAGACTTGCTGGACTGTGGGCCCGCTGGCTTCCCCTCACTTTTTGCCTGTTAGGGTAATTGGATGATCAGATATAAAAGTGGTTCCAGACTGTGCTTACTGCAGGCTTCCTAGCTCTATCTCCCTCCGACTTCTACTTGACTACTTGGGTCAAGTAAGTACACACATCTCCAGCTTGTCCTGGTTCAGCTTGACAAGTTTTGACTTCATGGTGAGCTTATAAGAATAGTAAACACACCTTTGGAGTTGGTGAATTTTTTTTTTTTTTTTTTTTTTTTTGCTTAAAATGAATTTATAGGGGATGAAATCTTAGTAAAGTGAGGAAATGTGAAATTTCATTGGAGCATACTGGCTCATTTCTGGGATCCCTGAAGCAGGAGTATCTCAAATTCAACCTCAGCCTGGGCAACTTAGTGACTTAGTGAGACCCTATCTCAAAAAAAGGGAAAGGGATAGAGTACAATAGGAAGGCTGCTGATTTAATCCCCACTCGGGGTGGGGAAGGGCATCATAAACTAAAAACAGATGGAAATTTTTGGTTTTGTTTTTTTTCAATCTAATGATAATTTGGGTACGTGTTCTCCAGGAGCCAGCCAGCCCACTGTAGTTCAAGGAGGGTGTGTAACTACGTCGGAAACAGAGTTGCTTTCCTTGCTGTAGTAGGAAAAACAGAAGGAAAGGGGACCCAGTACGCGCGTCCCATGTGCTCAGCGTTGTGTGCACATTTCCATTTTAATCTTTGCAATAATCTCTGAAGAGAGCAGCATTATTTCCGTTTTAAGAGGAGAAAGTTGAGACACGACAGTTGTCTGTCCCGAGCTCTCAGAATCCACGCAGCGCCGTCACCGTGGCCGGGCCAGCTGAGGGCACCGATCCGAACCTTTCAGAACTGTGAGTGATACAAGCCGCCCGCCCCGGCACTTGTGCCACAGAGTGACAGAACCCTTCCTGCATTTGCTGGCTTCTCACTACACAGAAACCCATGCAGGGCCTCTGTTCTGTTTATCCCAATACCTTGTCTCATGTGAATATTTTCACGCAGCCAGGTCATCGAGTGGCAGTGTACAGTTTTCTATCGAAATCATAACCTGTTGAATCAGTGTCCTCCAGAAACAGCTGAGAGGGGGAACAGGCGCCGGGAGCCAAGCCCCCTCTTAGGTGACCCCAGCACGTGCCTGCACTGGCTTTGCATTATCACCAGTGAAAGTGGCTCCTAAGGGTGCTGGGTCCCCGTGGGGGGTGTCCTTGGCACTGTTCTAAGCTACATTCTCAGGCCTTTTTACATTTTTATCATTTTTTTTGTCTATTCATTTGTTTTATGAGTCAACCTGAACTATATATAGTGCAAGCTGGCCTCAGTCTTATGTAGCCCAAGCTGGCATCAAACTCTCAGCAATCCTCCTGCCTCAGCCTCCTGAGGGCTCCTCCACACCCTGCTAGGTTCCAGTCCTTTAATAATGAGAGTCTTTGTCTTATACTCATTTCTTCTTTCTCTAAAGGAAACAAATATAAATCTAACTAAATCATTTTTCCTAAAAAAAAACAAGAAAAGAAAATACTGTTCAGTACTTACATCTTTTGCCCAGTGATTTATTTCCCTTCATCCTGGGCCCTATTGTTCCCACCATGTCAAGATCAAGTGTTTTTTGGGGGCTGGGGAGTTAGCTCAGTGGTTCCGGCGCCTGTCTTGCAAGCGCAAGGACCCAGGTTCGATCCCCGGTAACCACATTCAATACTAGGTGTGGAGACTCACGCCCAGCAGCAACCAGTACCACATACCACAGTGCCGGGCGTGGTGGCTCACGCCTGTCATCCCAGCACTCGGGAGGCAGAGGCAGGAGGATTGCTGTGATGTGAGTTGGAGGCTGAGCTCAGGGCCAGCCTGAACTACAAAGCGAGACCTTGTCTTAAAAAAAAAAAAAAAAGGAAGAAAGAAAGAAAAAATGAAGTTTCCATACAGAAAAGCAGCAGGTTGTTCTGCTTCTGGATTAGCCTAATTTTCCAAATGGTCACTTGGTTTTGAGGCCTCTCCAAGAACTCAGTCAAGATTAGACCATTGTATTTAACTGAAGAAATATGGAAGTCCTGGCCAGAAAGGAAATGAGGTGATTAAGGAGGAGTCCGGGACTGTCAGATAATCCGGCACTTCATTGTTCGTTGTCCACAGAGTGGACTGAGCTTTGTAGCGTTGCTTAATTCCCAACCCTGCCACCCAGCCGCTATTCATCTGCCTAGGAAGGCAGGCGGCTAGCTATTCAGATTATTAAATATCTATCAGACCTGGAATAAAGGTACTTAACACTGGGAACTGTGAGAGCAAATATTTAGACACAACGCCTGCAATCCTGGTGCTCAGGAGGCTGAGTCAGGAGGATCACCAGGAAGTCCAGGCCAGCCTGGGCTGCATAGTGAGTGGAAGATGGGAGTAACTACATAACTAGATCGTGTTTCAAAAACAAAAAAAAGACTGAAAGGGGGCAGAGGAAGACAGTTTTCGGTTTCAGAGTGACTAGCACAGGAAGTGAAGTGGTTTATCTCCCGGGTTTCCAGCCTCACCCTTTCTGAATGATAAGCGGGAGGATGTCAGAGAACTGTGTTTTCAACTGGGGACTCACATGGGAGTCCACGACGGTTACTCAGATAAAGCCTGTAATTCCAGCTACTCCGGTGGCTGAGCCAGGAGGATGAGGAGATCCAGGGCAGCCGGGACAACTTAGCGAGACCCTGTTACGAAAGAGGAGAGATAGCGAGATGGAGGGCGGAGTGGGTCGCGCAAGCTGCGGGGCCTAAGGAAGTCGCACAGCACTCCCTGGGCTCCATGCAGGGGTCAGGGGCGCCGGGATGGGGCCCCGGGGGTCCGCCGCCACAGCTGGGCCCCACCAAGCGCCCGTAGCCCTGTCAGGACGACCTTGGTGGACTAGGCCCGCAGGCAGGAGGGCGCCCGGCGCAGGGAGACCGGGGTGGCCCTCCGCGCGCCGCCTCAACCTGGGCCTCGCCAGTCGGGCCAGCTCCACGCTGTCCTTCAGGGGGTCCGTGGCCAGCGATCCCTGCTCTTCGCCTGGGCCTGGGTTTAAACCGAGCAGCCGTCCGCGGCCCCGAACCAGGGACGCACGCTCGGCCGAGCCCGCGCGAGCCTGAGCGGGACCGGCGGCGGGTCCTTCCCGCCCTGCGAGGGCTTCCCACGTGGACCCGGGGCGGCGCGGCCCTAACCCCCCCCCCAGCGGCACGGTGCACCGAGGTTCCAAGCGGCTGCCCCGGCAGCGGGGAGCGCGGCTACTGACGAGCCTGAGGAGCCCGGCAGAAGGGTGGCTCGGGCCGCGCTCCCGCCACCCCCGGCTCCCGCGCGTCTTTCCCGCGCCCTGGGCTAGCCAGGCCCCCTAAGCCCCGCTAGGGGGCGTGGCAGGGAAGGGGAAGGCCGGAGGCCCGGGTGCGCATGCGCGAGCTGTCAGAAGGCCCCGCCCCTCCCCGGCCCCGCCCGGCCCGGCCCCACCCCCTTCCCTCCTCTGGCGCTCCGGGGCGTGGGGCGGGCGGTGGCGCTGCGGCGGCCGGCGCGTCTCCTCCCCGGGCCATTTTGCTGTGGAGCGGCGGGCGGAGCGGCCGCCACGGAGACCTGGGCCGGGGTCCGCGACCGGAGGACTCGGCGGCGCGCGGCAGCGGGGCTCGGCGGGCGCGGGGTCTGGAGGCCAGGCGATCGCCGGGAGGCCCGCGGAGCCGCCGGGCCCGCCGCGCTGCACCATGAGCTGGGGCGCCGAGCTCTGGGTGAGTGGGGCCGGGGGGCGAGGGCGAGGGCGGCGCCGCGGGGCCCGGTGAGGGGCGGCGACGGCGCGGCCCCGGGGGCGTGGAGGCTGCGCTGCGCAGTCCCAGCGGCGGCCCGGGCGGGCGGGGGGGCCGGGCGCGCGCCGGCCGGGATCCGGGTTTCGGGGTCCGGGGCGAGTCGTCCCGCGCGCGCAGACCCTGGGCCCGGGGATCCGGGCGCGCTCCGAGTCCTGGTGGCGGCTCGGATGTGCCCCGAAGGGGACTGCGACGCTGTGTCCCGGGGGACGGGGACGGGCATGGAGCCCGCGCGGACTCTGCGGGGCGCAGGGGAGGTGACCCCTCCACGCTGCGCCAAGGGGCGCGGGCAGCAGACGAGCCCGCCGCGGTGACCGAGCTGTCGGCGGCTAGGGCCACCAGGGCACGCGAGAAGTAGAGCTGAAGCCCGGGAGGGGGTGTCTGTTCCGCGGCCGGTCTCTTGGGAGGTCGCGGGTGAGAGGTGTCCCGGAAAGTGGGGACCGAGACGGTGGCCGCGCCGAGCTGCTCGGGGGCCAGCTTTCGGGGTGAGCTGAGCGTCCGCGGAGCAGCCGGGGACCCCCACCCAGGCCGTGGGAAGACGTGGGGTGCTGGGTGCCATCCGAGGAGAGGCCAGAGATCTGTCAAAATAAAGATTGGAGAGGTTAAAAACAGTGCATCCTGCCTGTTTCTTTTCTTTTCTTGTTTTTTTTTTCTTTGTTTTTACATAACCATTTCTTAGGCTCTGAAGCAGCTACTGTTATTAAAACTAAAATCGTGAGGGCAGTGACTCCCTTAAATTAAGATAATGCAGTTTAAATGCATCCCTTGTCCAAAGGAATTCATGCCAGCATTTCAGCTGTTCAGATATTTGCAAATATCCGTTTTAAAACAACATATGGTCGTCAATATTTGCCCACACCTCATTAGTAGCAATCTGCCCTTCTAAGTGCTGTGGAGTAATTCTTTCCTTTCTTGTTTTTTTCTCACTCCCATTCCTCCTTTGAGGTTATGGGTGAGTGGGAAGGAGAAATAGCAAGTAGTCTATCAAGAGAAAAGAAATTTTTGGTTCCGGTTGTTTAAGCTGGAGGATGGAATTCTGGAGGGAAAAACTGTGTTTCTGTCAGTCAGGAAGTGGAGGGAGGAAGACATTTGGCGGTGATGTTGGGGGATGTTGTAGGAGGGATGAAGGGAAGGAGGAGGAAGGTTGAGCTGGGTGTGGTGGAGCAGGCCTGGCCCCTCCCAATCAGGGAAGCTGAGGCAGGACGATCACAAGCTGCAGCCCAATCTGAGGAACTTATGGACTGAGACCCTGCTCAAAATTTTTTTTAGAAGGCTTTGATTGCCCCTCTGTATGAAGGCCCTAGGTTCATTCTGGGTTTTTTGGTACCAGAGATTTAACTCAGGACCTTATGCTTTCAAGGCAGGTGCATGGTCGCTGAGCTAAATCCCGGCCCCCTGGGTTCATTCTTGAGGTGGAGGCCCTCATGGCTGTGTTATTCTGCATGTAGTTTTTTGAGAGTGGAGAGGAGGAAAGGAAGCAAAGATAGGAGTTGTTGAAAATAAATGGAACTGCTGAGTGTGGTGGTGCAGGGCTATAACCCTAGCACTCAAGAGGCTGAAGCAGGAGGATCTCCACAAGTTCTGAGACACCTTGGGCTACATAGGGAGACCGTGTCTCAAAAAAAGAAAAGAAACTAGGAACTGGGATATAAACGAACGATGTGAAACTTTGGGTGTACATCAATAATTTGGGGTGGCCTTAGGCAGATGATACAGAAACAAAATAGGTCCTGAGTACGAAAACATCAAGCTGACCACAGAGTACAGGAGGAGCTGGGGTGCTATTCCTTCTCCTGAATGCTTGAAATCTACAGTGACAAGAATTGGAAACTGTTTTGTTTTTTTGGTTTTTTTTTGAGACAGTGTCTCGCTTTGTAGTTCAGGCTGGCCCTGAGCTCACTGTGTAACTGAGGCTGGTCTCAAAGTACAGTAATCCTCAGGCCTCTGCCTCCTGAGTTCTGGGATTACAGGTGTGAGCCACCACACTGGATTTAAACTTTTTAAGGGAAGATGTGCAGTATTAGAACAGTATTTTCACTTGGTAATTTATAGCCACGTATACATACATATATGTTACTTTTTGTTTATTTGTTTATAGACAAAGTCTCCCTATGTAGTTCAGGTTGGCTTTGAACTCTGTAGACCAAACTAGTCCCAAATCCACAGGGATCTTCTTGCCTCAGCCTCTCCAGTGCTGGGGCGACAGGTGTATGCCATGATATCTAGCTCAAAACTTGAGTGTCAGGGTGAAATGCGAAGTCACATAGGACAGCACGGTGTCTGTTTTCATTTGCTTTGCGTGTATTAGTAGTTTTTAAGGGTTAACAAATAAACTCCAGCGTGCTGATGGAGATGGCGGCTAAACAAGGAGCTCATCCATCTGGGTCGGAGCTGGGGATGTGCCGTGTACCCGTGGCCTGGCCAGGCTGGTGATTGAGGGTTCCCCTTACAGTGGCTTTGGATCCGGCCCGCGGGTAATGAGTTGATGATGGGGTGCTCACCCAGCCTGGCAGAGCTGCAGTGCTGGAAAGAGAGCCAGCCGAGGCTTGGGCGGCCGGAGTTACTGGAACAGGTGTGCTCCGCTCGCTCCCGGGTCCTTCGCAAATCCCCAGGACTCAACACACATTTCAGGGCTTTGGTCCGAGTCCACAGAGGCTTTTAAAAACGACAGGTTTCTAACGTGCGCTTACATCAAGAGCCTGTGCTTGAAACCACATCCTGCCTTGTCATGAGTGTGAAAACTTTTTTTTTCTACTTTTTAAAAATTCCTTCTTGGAGCCTGACACAGTGGCTTACATTGGTCATCCCAGAACTCTGGGA
The DNA here is from genome assembly GCA_004026965.1 of Petromus typicus. Lineage (NCBI taxonomy): Eukaryota > Metazoa > Chordata > Mammalia > Rodentia > Petromuridae > Petromus > Petromus typicus. Next base: position 6,801 of record PVIR01032727.1, read on the forward strand.
AGCAGAGGCAGGAATATTGCAGATTTTGGCTACACAACTTGTTGATTTAACAAGACTCCGACTCAAAACATAGACGTTTTGTTTTGTGGCAGGGTCTTGCTTTGTACTTCAGGCTGGCTATGAACTCATTGTGTGGCCCCCTTGAACTTGTAGGGATCCTCCTGCCTCTGCCTCCCATGTGCCGGGACCTGTCTCAAAACAAAAGTAGGGCCGGGGATGTGGCTCAGTGTGAAAGCCCTGGGTTCAGTCCCCAGCTAGAACAATGGCAAACATCATTTTTAGGAGTAAACTTTCATATTTAGGAAACTTTTGAGAAATTGCAAAATATCCGAAAGTTACACAACTATAGAAAAGGAGTCAAATGTAATCTGTAATAACCTTATTGGATTAGTTTATATTTAAATTGACCTTTTTGTTTTTTATATGAGGTTAAACAGTACAAATGGCTAATTAACACAATTAGATTGTAATAAATGATTTCTAAATGGCTCTGTGTAGCATTATTTTTTGTTTGGTTTGGTTTTCTTCTCTTTGTGAGACAGGGTTTTACCATGTATTTCAGGCAGGCCTTGAACTCACTATGTCATTTAGGCTGGCCTCGCAATCCTGCATCAACCTCCCAAGTGCTGGGATTATAGGAGTACACCACCACACCCAGAAGAATATGGTTTTTAAATCAATTACATTTTTTTCTTAGCTGAGAGTGGTGGCACACATCTGTAATCCAAGCACTTGGGAGGCTGAGGCAGGAAGATCTCAAATTCAAGGTCAGCCTAGACTATGTAGGGAGTTCAGAGCCAGTTTGGACTAGATAGAAAGACTAACCAAAAGGAGGGGCTGAGGATTTAGCTCAGTGGCACCACGTCTGCCTGGCAAGTGCAATGTCCTGAGTCTGATCTCTGGTACAGAAAAAGAATATAAAATAAATAAGATTTTTTGGAGACATAGTCTCATTATATAGTTGAGGCTGATTATGAACTCCCTGTGTAGCCTAGGTTGGCAACAGACTTCTCAAACTTGTGGTCCTCCTGCCTCAGCTTCCTAAGCTTTCTTCCCTTTTTCTTGTAGTGCTGGGAATCCAACCCAGGGACTTGTGTGCTAGAAAGCACACAACCCCAGCCCCCAACCTTTAAAATTTTTAAACTTGTACTCTGAGCAGGACCCCTGTGAGCCCTGCTGAATTAATGCACACACACTGCAAACTGTTATTTTTGTGAAAGCCCATGAGTTAGATTGACCTCTGGCCTGTGCCACTGAGTCCACAGAGGCCTTTCTTTTTCTATGTGAGAGTAATCTACACAAGGGAGGGGACACTCACGGGTGGGGATGTGATCAGAGGGTCACCAGTGTCACACACACACACACACACACACACACACACCCTGACTCACTGAATTGCAGCCGCTCACTGGAGAAGTGGCACAGCAGGAAGAGTCAGTTACCTTGGGACTTTCTTTCTCGCCCACTTGTCGGGAGGCAATGACAGGTGACTGAGGTGTCCGTCCGCTGTTTATGAGCTTGCCTGCTCTGTGAAGTGTGAGCGAGTCCTCTGGAGGCTTCGCTTTCATCCCCGGTGCCAGCTTCCGGGCAGTGACAGCCAGGGCCATGGGCTCCCTGCTAGACCCTTGCTCAGGGGAGCTGCTGCCAGGCAGCCCTGGGGCTGACGTCTGTCACCAGCAGAGAGAAGCCATCTTGCCTGCGTCATGGGCAACTTCTTTTGGTTTTCTTTTTTGAGCTGGGCTTGCCTTGTAGCCCGGGTGACCTTGAACTCCCAGCAACCCTCTTGCCCGAGCCTCCCGGGATGGGGGTCACAGGCCTGGACCACCACGCCCAGCTCAGGGGCACATTGTTTTCAGGGACTTCTGTTTATCTTTCTGTGCTGCGTCACACCCAGGACGTTGGGCAGCTGCTGTACCACTGGGCTCCATCCCCAGCCCAGGATCCTGTAGGACACTTTCAGGCCCCAAGGAGGAGCTGCAGGAAGCTTATTTCCTCTCTAGCCCCTGCCCCCAAGTACATACAGTTGGTGCACTTTTTGCTTTTGTTTTTCTCCTTGTGCTGAGAGTTGAACCTAGGACCTCACAGTTGCTAGGCAAGCAAGTTCTGTACCACTGAGCTGTACCCCTAGGCCCATAATTATTTGTATTCAAAGCAGGTCTTAAAATAGAGATTTTGATAATATGTAGCCCAGGCTGGCCTCAGACTTGTGGCAATCCCCCTGCCTCAGCCTTCCATGTGTACCGCCACACCCGGGTTTTGAAGTGTTTGGGTGTGGTTTTTTTTTTTTTAATCTTGAAGTCTTTAACTAGTAATAGTAATACACCTGTAATCCCAGGTGTTTGGGGGGTCCCTCCCCCTTCACTGCTAAACTGGAGTTGAGCATTAACAGCCCTTCACAGGTCTTGCTGATCCTAATTCTTTACCCATCAGAGGTTTGTGTTTGGGTAAAAGTAGGAGACAGCACCCCGGAAGTTGTGTGGGTGAAACACACGTACTGAGAAGAGAGATTAGCCAGCTTCCCGCCATCCCCCTCCCCTCTTCAGGGCTGGCTTCGCACGAAGCCTGTCCCTGTTAGCTGACACCAAATGAAACGAGCCATCGCCCTGGTGATGCGGCGGGTGTTTACCACGCCTGTTGCTCTCACTGGATAGTGACGCCAGATCTGTCAATGCTGCATTTGTGATAGATAAAACAGGATTTTGGCTGGGTGGGGCTGTGGGGGTGTGTGTGTGGTGTGTGTGTACGCCTCTAATCCCACACTCTACCTGGAAGGCTCAGGAAGAGGATGGCTGTGAGTTTGAGCCCAGCCTGAGCTACATAGCAAGAACCCATCTCAAAATCCCCTGTATTTTAAGTGCCATAAATGGGAGCTCAGGAAGGGTCCACGCTTTGACTGGGGACACAGTGCAGCTTGAGGTTGACACGGGTAAAGTGTGGAAGGTGCCAGGCAGATAGTGCCCACTTCCTCGGCCCAGCTAATGCTGTACATACTTCCTGCAGGTATTACTCAGACCTGTTTCATCAGCGCCGCCTGCATTTAAAAATAAGGTTTTATTTTGACACTTAAAAATTGCAAGCTATCAAGAAGACACAAATGCCCTGGGAGATTGGTCTGATAGATCAGGGAATGTGAGTGTGAGGTCTGCAGGATTCATCTGTGGAATTAAGTTTACCAGGAAATGCTTGCCTGTTGTTTTGTATCGTGCTGTCATGCCAGTATGAGCCTGGTGGTGTGTCCACTTAAAAATGGTTAGAAATCACAAGGGAGGCAGCCGTGGTGGTGCACGCCTGTGATCCCAGCACTCGGGAGGCTGAGGTAGGAAGATCACTGAGTTTGAGGCCAGCCTAGACTGCATTGTGAGACGCTGTCTTGAAAAAAAAAAGAAAAGAAAGAAATAAACAATTATGAGAAGCCAACATGTAGATCATATTAGAGTGATTTGGCGGACTAGTGTAACTATTAACTACTTTTTTTTTTTTTTTGAGACAAGGTCTCACTGTGTAGTGCCAGCTAGCCTTGCACTCATGGCAGTTCTCCAGGTTCAGCCTCCCGAGTGCTGGGATCACAGCCCTCCACAACCATGCCCAGCACTGAGAGGTGTTCTTGCTCTTTGTCCAACATAGTCTCTAATGACTAGGCTCAAGGAATCCTCCTGCCTCAGCCTCCAGAGTAGCTGGGTCTACAAGTTTTTGTAAATATAGTTTAATTATGGCTTAAGAACTCATCTTTTGGGGGCCGGGTAGTTAGCTCAGTGGTTCCAGCGCCTGTCTTGCAAGCGCAAGGACCCGGGTTCGATTCCCCGGTAACCACATAACAATACTGGGTGTGGAGACCCACGCCCAGCAGCAACCAGTACCACACACCACAGTGCCGGGCGTAGTGGCTCACGCCTGTAATCCCAGCACTAGGGAGGCAGAGGCAGGAGGATTGTGATGTGAGTTTGAGGCTGAGCTCAGGGCCAGCCTGAACCAAAAAGCGAGACCCTATCTCAAAAAACCTAAAAAAAAAAAAAAAAAACTCATCTTTTTTAAAAAAAATTTTTATCTTTATTGGTACGTTATGACTACACATCATAATCACATTCAACATTGAGAGTTTGTACTAGAATATGACGTGACTAGATTCTCATTTTTTTCCTTCCCCCCCGCCTTGCAACCCCCCCACCCCTACAAAGAGCTCATATGTGAATTTTCTGTTAAAGTTACTTAGTTTAGTTTAGTTTTTTTTTCTTTTTTTTTTTAAAGGATCTCACTAAGATATGTACTTCAGGCTGGCTTTAAACCATCTATGTAGTGGTGATCCTCCTGCCTCAGCCTTCCAAGTTCTGAGAGTGCAGATGTGTGCCACCACACCCACATTGTGCTGTGAAATTATGTAGCGATTAAGAACCCCAACTAATAAATGCAGCCCCCAGCCCACCACACTTTGTTTTGTTTGTGTCCCAAAGTAGGTGAGTTTTCATTTCCTTCTCACAGAAGCCATAATTCCTTTCACATTGAAACCCTCCTGCCACAGCAAGTGGGGCGTGTGTGGTCTTATTAAGGAAAGAACGTGGCCAGGGAGTGATGGGAGTTCGGTGAGGAGGATCCGTCCTCGGATGCGATGCAGTTGACACGTGCCCTTCAGCAGTTTCGCGTGCACTTCGCCCTTCACTGCGTCGTCTCAGAGTGAGAGGCCGCGTAACTGTCAACTCCAGGTCTTGTGATATTTTCACATGTGCCAGGCCCTATTGTTTCAAAGACTGATTGCTTTGTATTTGTGGTTACATTTTTTTGCACTGGGGATGGAACCCGGAGCCTTTGTCTTTCTGTTTTTCTGAGACAGAGACTCTCCAGCTTGCCCCGGCCGGGCTTGAACTCGTGGTCCTCTTGCCTCCTGCACTGTGGAGTGTGTCTCCTCGCTCATCCCCACTGGTGGAGCCCCCCCCTCGCCCCAGGGCCAGACACAGCGTCGTCTGGGAACCCCCTCTTTGCACCTTGGCAGTCGACCTGTTTTTGGACGTCTGTACACCAGGCACATTCTTTTCTTTCGGTTTTGCTTTGCTCTGCAGTTTAGAGCGGCCTTAGACTTGTGGTCCTGCCTCAGCCACCCAGAGTGCTAGGGTTACTGGCTCTCCCTGCAGCTCCGGCAAGTGTGTATTCTTTTTTATTATTCTCTATTTACCGAATTTGAGATAGAGTGTCACTGTATAGCCCAGGCTGGGCTCAAATTCACAGTGATTCTTCTGCCTCAGCCTCTTGAGTGCTGGGATTATAGACTTGCATTTAGAAGATACAATTTTAATTAATTGCTGACGGAAATAATTCTCTGGCTATTTTTATCGTTTGTAAAAAGTTCCATTGAAATCACAGTATTTCCTCATGAAGCTGGCTGTCTGCCACTTGTGACAGCTAGTAAATTATACTATCTAATGGCTCAAGTTGGGACTGATTTCCTAGCAGAGATAACTGAGACTCAGATATTTACATCAGGAAAGCTGTGTAAGGAAATTCATAGCAGCATCAGCTGGGAAGTACATTTTTTTAACCGTGACTTTGAATTTTTAACTTTAAATTTTACTTCATTTTAAAAATAGGCTAGTTGGGCCTGGTGGGATGTACTTTTCATCCCAGAGCTAGCTGTAGGAGGCTGAGGCAGGAGGATTACTGTGAGTTTAAGGCCAGCCTGGACTACCTAGTGAGACCCTGTCTTAAAAATCCAAAACCAGGGCCAAGGATTTAGCTCAGTGTTTCCAGCGTCTACTTGACAAAGGCAAGGTCCCGAGTTCAGTCCCTGGTAACCACATACCACAATGCTGGACATGGTGACTCATGGCCTTCAGCAGTCAGTACCACACACCACAGTACAGGGCGTGGTGACTCATGCCTATAATCCCAGCACATGAAGGCTGAGGCAGGAGGATTGCTGTAAGTTCAAGACTTGCCTGGCTATATAGTGAGCTCAGGGCCAGCCTGAACTACAAAAGCGAGACCCTGTCTCAAAAAAACCCAGAAAAAACCAAAGAGCCAAACGCGTCAGAGGGCGCAGGGCTTGCTTGGCTGGGAGCCAAAGCTGAAGCACCCCTGATTCTCCGGGGAGCACGCAGGACACCCCCGAGCACTGTGAGTGGTCGCTCTGGCGGGAAAAGCGAACTGAGAGCCGCAGCCTGCGCTCAGGACAGAATGCAGAACCCGCTCACTTATGATGTGCAAGGCCCAGAGTTCATTCCTGGTGCCCCAAAAAAGGAAGTTGAATTTTTTATACTTTCAGGCGGGCCCGGTGGCAACATGTTACCTCAGCACTTGAGAGGCTGAGGCAAGAGATTCACCACCCATTTGAGAGCAGCCTGGGTCACCCAGTGAAATTTTATTTCAGAAAATGACAAGAAACCTCTTTAGTCTGCCTTGTGGACATTAACATTTATCGAGACAGTGACCAGCGGAGGAGTCGGGACCGTGGAAGATGCTGCGTATCTGTCTCCAGCAGACGGACGCAGGTGTCGGGGTTCGGGGCAGAGGCTGGTGCGGAAGATCTGGCAAGGGTAAATGGGTCCAGGCGCAGAAGTGGAGCCTGAAGCTTCCATAGGCTCAAGGGGGAAACTCATCCCAGCACTCCAGAGACTGAGGCAGGAGGCTCTCCGTGATGTGAAGTGAGCTTCGGCTACACAGCAGGACATTGTCTCAGAAAAAAACGAAACAAAACCCCAAAAAGCTTCTGGTCCAGATCATAACTGGACTGAGGCCGACAGACGCTTAATCTTTTGGTAGTAAAAAGGAATTAATGTTACGCATGTTGATCTGAATAGGTTTTTGCCATCAGGCTAATAGAAAAGACTCTTTGTTGAGTGAGATTTCTGAAGTACCTGACTTTGTTTACTCTGCCTCTGTTTTCCCTTCGCTCCTTCTTTCTCCTCCCTTCCCTCTCTCTCTCCCTTCCCTCCTTCCTTTCCTTGAGAAAGGGTCTCATTATATAGTTCAGGCTGCCCTTGAACTCATTATGTGGCCTTGAACTTGGGCCGGTCTTCCTGCCTCAGCCTCCCTAGTGCTGGGTCACAGGCATGTGCTACCACATCTGGCTGACAGCCTTGTTGAGCTCCCGGTCATTCGTCATACTCAGCCGGCAGCTCTCTGGAGGAAAGGCTTCCAGAAGATTCCAGCCCCAAACTCAAGGCTCTGCATTCTCCCGGCCTTCTGGCTGAGGCCCAGGCCCAAGTGGACCGGCTTCCGGCTCCTGACCCACAGACCGTGACTCCTCCCCGCTGAGTTTTGGGTGATCTGTTACATGGCACAGGGACAAACAGCGCCGGGCCACTAGAGTAGAGTGGACACTGCCTGTGGGCTCTTTGGGTTTAATCCGGGGCAGGTACAGAGCCCGAACCGCGTTTGTCCACCCCAGCTGTTCTGTTTAGCAACAGACAGGGCCGCATGTCTGTGTATTTCTGTTTAGAGATAAGAGAGCTCATTTTCTCTTTGCAGAAACCTCTTAGCACAGGACACTGGGAGAGTGAGAAGTACTCAGACCTACATGTTCATTCCTGAGAGGGCTGAGCAGGAAATGAGGTTGGGCCGGGCAGCCTGTGGGGGCATTGGCCTGCCATGAGGGGCCCTGGGTTCCGGGCCAGCACTGCAGAGACACCGGGGAAAAACCAGGTCCTCAAATGAGGTTCTTGTCACAAGAGAGTCATGTCTGCTGGGTGTGGTGGTGCACCCTGCGACCCCAGTCCTCAGGAGGCTGAGGCAGGAAGATGGCTGTGAGTTTGCGTGCAGCCTGGGCTGCATAGCGAGACCTTGTCTCAGAAGCATGAAGAACCCTGACTGCCGTTTCCATACCATGAGTCAGGCTCATCTTCTGTGAAGTCCTCAGGGCTGTACGCGTCGCTCGTGACCGTGCAGAGCACGCTGTGTGACGCTTTCTGTCCTAGGGAGCTCTGCCATTTCCCTGCTGGACTTTCATCTCCTCATCTCTGACCTGGAGCCAGGTGACTCCTTCAGAACAGCTGGACCGAGACGCCACAGGGTGCTGCGCTTCTGCCTTCTGGCAGGTGACACAGCCATCCAGACTGAAGTCCAGCACTTGGGTCTGTTTCACTCTCTCCCCTTCCCGAGAGGACCGGGCTGTCCATTTGTCGATTATTTATGTTTATATGATTTCCGCGTTTGAGAGCATAGGTCTGGCTGGCCATGGTAGCCCATACCTGTCATCCCAGCAGTCAGGAGGCTGAGGCAGGAAGATCTAGGCTACATAACGAGTTCAGTAGTTCAAGGCCAGCCTTGACCGTATAATGAGACCCTGTCTCAAAAACCAAAAATTACAGTCCTGGAGCCAGCCTGCTGGGTTCTATGCAGTTCCAAGCAACCGAGTCTTTTGTCTTGGTCTCCTCACTTGTAAAGTGAGGATGGTGATGGTGACAGGGGCACCCTCCAGACCTTTTGCTAACAGTGAGCTGATGAGTTGCCCTGTGTTGGCACCACCCTCGGTCCCTGTGTGCAGCTTCAGGTCAGGGTGGAAGCTGTGTGTGCCTCCCGGCCAGGCTCCAGTCCCACACTCAGTGTCCCAGGGTAACCTGAGTCCCAGGATCGCCTGACAGTGGCCTCTCCCGGAAGGACCAATTCATAATGAATGGGGACGCCCCGCCCGGTCCTCTGCCGAATGGAGACTTCTAAGGGTTGGAATTAGCTTGGAATTTTATTATGTGGGCTTCCTACGCAGCTCGAAGGCGGGGCAATGACAGCAGAGTTAGAAGCCACACAGAGAGAGCCTCTGGGCACATCCCTTACTGGGTACCTAGGTGTAGATAGCGTGTCCGATTGTGGCCCCAACAGGCAAGAAGACCATGGCTGTTCTGCTCAAGAGATTTTGGTGGAGGCCAGACTTGGTGGCACACACCAGTCATCCCAGCACTCAGGAGGCTGAGGCAGGAGGCTCGCTGATTCAGGGCCAGCCTGGGCTACACAGTGAGAGCCGTGAGAGGCCTTGTTGCTTTGTCATCTTGGAAGACTGGCAGGCAGGCAAGGCCAGCTCATGCCAGTCCAGAAAAGCCTTGAGCAGCAGGTGCTGTGGTCAGTGACTGTCCCATGCATGCCGCGGGACGACTTTGCTGTCTGGGTCTCCCAGGGTCTTATTAGATGAAGAGGAAACGCCGGCACCAAGGGGGCCGTCGCTGGTAACTTGGGGCAAAGGAGGAAGTCATCCTTCCATTAGGAAAAGAAGACTGAAATGGAAAAGGTTCCCTGTGCAGAGGTCGGAGGAGTCTGCGTCTGTCAGCAGGCCCAGTTGGGCTGGCCAGCTTGCGCCTGTCTATAAAAAGCTTGTTTATTTAAAAGGAAACAATATTTACCAGAGCTACAGACCCACCCAGCTCACATGCTGAGCGAGGGCCGAGCCGTCCCATGCCTGGTGCGAGATGTCAGAGCCCAGGGAGACACTGTGCCCCACGATCAGGAATGAGTGAATGATGTTTACAGCCTGGCATGGGGGCGCACGCCTGTTATCCCAGCACTTGGGAAGCTGAGGCAGGAGGATCACTGTGAGTTTGACGCCAGCCTGGGCTCCATAGTGAGTTCTTTGTATGAAATGGCCTGGTTAGTATAAATGTACCCAGGTAATACAGCAGGCCGTCAGTCCTCTGCTTAGTAGGAGTAAGATGTCCCTTCAGTACTATTTAAAACCCATACAAAGAGCCGTAAATGGTTTGTGGTCAGGTTCTCTCCAATCTTCCTGCTTCATCCTCCTGAGGGTTGAGATGACAGGCGTGTGCCACCACGCCCAGCTAGACATCGTCACTTTAAAATGATTAATTTTCTGTTTTTCGAATCCACCTCAGCTAAAACCCGACCTATTGCTACAGAGTGCTTTAGTTACCTGTGAGGTGACAAGGGGCCGACGCGAGGCCCTCCTGGGTTGGAGAGCCCAGGTCGAGAGTGAAGGCCAGACCTGCATTATGGAGCAGAGTCCACTCGGTGCCTCCGGCAGTGACCCAGCCCCAGGCGTGTGAAGTCTCCCTGATGACTGACGGCCAGACAGGTTAGAGGGGTGGATAAAGTGCCACTTAAAAATACGCCCACACTAGGCGTGGTGGTGCACGCCTGTAATGCCGGCTCTGGGGAGGCTGAGGCTGGAGGATCACTGTGATTTTGAGGCCAGCCAGGGCTACAAAACGAGTCAGAAAAGCCAAAGCAAAGCAAAATATACAACCACAGCGTGAAGCCAGCCTCAGACAGTGAGTCAGGAATTGTCCCCCTGGTGCAGTGTCTTTCTAGAGCCAGTTACTGAGCTGTCCCCCGAACGCCGTGGGCCTGGTGGCAGGAATGGTCCCGTGCGGTCCCAGTCGGCCTCCTGGCTCTCACTGAACCGACCAGAGTTAGGCTGGCCATGTGCTGTGACCCACCCCACGGACAGGCGTCCTCTAGGGCGAAGACCCGGCACCATGGGGGACAGAGAGCGACCGCCTGCCAAGAGCTGTCTTGAACTGCCGTGCCGTGGTATGGGGTGGCTGGAGGCTGCCGTCATTTTTCATGGCCTAAACCCGTATGTTCAGAATGATCGCGCAGTGGAATCTTGTGTCAGAAGTACCTGGAGAAGAGAGCCTGCGGAGCTGGTGTGAGGGCGCAGCCCGCTTCCCAGCACTGCCAAGGCTGAGACACACGGAGCCCAAGCGTGCCTGTGCACTCCTGCACTCCCAGCACTGTGGAAGCCGAGGCAGGATATCACCGAAAGCTGGAAGCCAGCCTGGGCCATATAGCAAGATCTTGTCTGCCTTAATCAAGCAAGCAATCCATATTTTTTAAGTGGGTGTGACTGTCTCAAAAATAAAACATTTTAAGAATGGAGGGGGAGCCCAGTGCAAAGGCCCTGGATTCAGCCTGCAGCCCCAAGCACCGGCAGGCAGGTGGGGCCCGTGCTATCGCACTAACAGCACTTCCAGAAGTGCTGTGAGCCCCTTGCAGACCATGGAGCTCTGCCCGCTCCCAGCCTCACCGCCCTTGGTCTGCTTGGCATTCACAGCACAGGGAGGGAGCAGGGCTGGCTGTGGGCCGGTTCTCTGCAGCACTGGCATCGAATATTAATTCTCTCTCTCTGTTTCTTTTTTCCTTTCTTCTTTTTTTGACGGGGGCTACTGGGAATCAAACTCAGGAAGGAACTTTTGTTTGCCAGGCAGGCGCGGTGCCACTCAGCTACGTCCCGTCCCTCTTTCCCTTGGTTCTTGATAAAGAGGCTTGCTGTGTAAGTTCAGGCTGACCTTGAACTCAAGCGACCTTCCTGCCTCAGCCTCCCCCGTCCAGGACGTCATGTGTGTGTTGCTGTGCTCAGCTCTAGCTCACTTTACCTACTGCTCACTTTGGTGCTGCTTTTAGCTGCATTCCCAGTGCCTCTAATTGTGTGTTAATGGAGAGAAACTTCAGTGTTGAGAAATGGTGCTTTGAATGATATTCTTATGTTGCGATTCTTTTTTTTAGGCTGGCCCTGAGCTCAGCCTCAAACTCACATCACAATCCTCCTGCCTCTGCCTCCCGAGTGCTGGGATTACAGGCGTGAGCCACCACGCCCGGCACTGTGGTATGTGGTACTGGTTGCTGCTGGGTGTGGGTCTCCACACCCAGTATTGTTATGTGGTTACCGGGGAATCGAACC
>PVIR01032728.1:5825-18532 GCA_004026965.1 Petromus typicus
TCTCCACACCCAGTATTGTTATGTGGTTACCGGGGAATCGAACCCGGGTCCTTGCGCTTGCAAGACAGGCGCCGGAACCACTGAGCTAACTCCCCGGCCCCTCTACTTCTCACTTTTTAAATTTTCTTTTTGTTTCTTGAATAAAATTTTAATTATTTTCAATGTCAGTTTACTGTTTTTATGGGCTTCATATTTTCCTCTTTTCTGCTTTCATTGATCCATATATATATATATATGTATATATATATACATATATACATATATATATATATATATTTTTTTTTTTTGGCTGTACTTTCTTTTCCTCTGGTTCCAGTTTCAAATTCTAGTTTTATTCCTTTCATAGTTATCCATATGATTTTAAGGGTTTTTAATTTTGTTTTTATAAACTTCTACAGTTACCAGGTATTCATCTTTCTCTTTCCCAGGTAGGAAGCTTGGAAAATTACCACATCCCCCTACTCCGGCCCGACTCCAGTCTTCCACATCCTGCTTCCATCTCCTACACTAACGCCATTTAAGATTTTTTTGTACCTATAAAGTGCCACAAACTGAATCTATTTAAAATTTATAGTGTGATAAATTTGGACATATGTGCCCCTGTGAAACTGTCGCTGCCATCAAGGTAACGGTGCAATCCCCCACCTTTCCTTTACCCCCATTATGCTGCTTGAAGTTGCCCACAGCTCACTGATGCATTATTTTTATTCCAGTCTTCTTTCTATTTTGTTTTTCATACTTTCCATCACTGGCTATGTGTTTAATCATATTTTCTTTTATAATGTCTAATCTGCTACTAAAGTCTATCCAGTATATTTTCCCTATCAGATTATTTCATTTTTATCACTGGAAATTGTCTTCTTGCCTTCTCCTCTCTACTTGATCTTTTTAAAAAACATCACATATAGTTGTAATACTGGTGTAGCAAGTGTTAATTGTCCTGTCTCTGAACTGAGTCATTTCTGAGTCTGTCTCTTTCTGGTTAGTTTTTCTTTGTACTGTGAGTTGCACTGTCCTGCCTCTTTGCAGGCTTGATTATATTTCATCAGATGCTAATCACTGTACATTTTACCTTGTCGAATGCTGTGTATCTTGGCATTCTGATAAAAATTCTTGTGCTTTTTTCTGGAACACACTTTTTTTTTTACTTGTCAGCGGTGTAAGGCTGTTTTTTGCTCCCTCAGAAGGTTACTGGTAAGGTTTTGTTATTTGAGATCAGAGTTAACCGTTAGGACTAGTTTTTTCTTCTACTGATACAACACGCTTTTGAGGGCTCAATCTGACATCTCATGGATTTGGAAGCTTTTCCAGTTTGGCTGAGGGGAACACAGACTATTTCCAGCCCTGTGTGGATTCCAAGGATTGTTCCTTCTCATCCTTTCAAGTTGTTCTTTCCCTGGCACTGTGCGGCTTCCTCCCACACACAGCGATCAGCATTCAGCTGAGGCTTCGAGGGAGATCCTCACCACAGCGCCGGAGCAATTTTCTTGCCTTTTGTGCTGCACCCCCTTTTCTGGTCCTCTGCCCTGCACACCTGTCACTGTGCCAGCCTGGACACTCAGCTCCATGCCCCCATTGTGAGGAGACCTGAGCGCTGCCTAGGTTATGCTTCTTGCTGCTGCATTCTGTGCACTGTCCCCTGACCCCAGCAACCACCTTGTTTATTTCTGTTCACAGATGACTGGCCTCTGCTCCCTACAGACCAGTATCTGAAAACATTGCTGCACATGTATTTTACCAATATTTTAGTTGTTTCAGGCTGCAGGATAAATCCATTGTATTACTCCATCTTGGGCAAAATGGCTTTTGCTTTAATATTTTCTAGACTTTATTAATACATAAAATAGGTGATCAGGGCAGATGTCCCTGAAGAGCCAGTGACTTTAAAATGTGAAAGGACCAGAGAGAAGAGCATTCCCGACAGAGGAAACAGTGTATTCAAAGGCTCAGGTGACCTAGGGCCTTTGGAATCAGCGTGTCCTCGGGACAGATGGAAGGCTGGTTAGTTTGGTGGGTGGGTCTTCATGTATTCCCCCCTCCTGGGTGGGGAATGATATGTGCTGAGAGGAAATCAACAGGGATTCGGGGGTGGCTGTCATGTGGATGCAAATACTGCTGTAAAGTAAATGTACAGTCATTTAAGGCTTTCATTTTATATTTATTTTAAATTGGCAAATAAAATTACATTCATTTATTATTAATAACCTGTTTTGAAATCTGTTACAATATGGAATGGCTAAGTTGAGCCAATTAATATATGCATTACATTATGTGCTTATTATTTGTTATAAGAACACAAAATCTGTATTTCAAGGTTTTGAAAAACATGCCATGATACGGTTTCCGGTTGAAGCAGATCCATTTTGTTGCTACTTGGGGAGTGGCTCCAGAAGTGAGGACGGCGGGGTGGGGCCTGTCAGGAGGCTCCTTCCCGTGATGCGCAGCAGTGACCTAGAATAGAGAAGCAGTAGACATCGTGGAGAGACAAGGAATGGCTCAAATTTCGTTTTGTGGGGAAACAGAACCAGGTAATGGATTGTACATGAAAAAGAAAAGAGGAATTCTGAAGTTGAGGCTTAGTATCCCACAGCTGAGTGATGCTTTTTTGAAGATAAGGAATAACTGAGGGGTGAGGGAGACAGTACTCATTACAAGGGGGGCCCACAGCTCCCCCATAATGTCGAGTATCTGCTCCTTGCCTTCTTTGGTACAGGTGATTTTTTAAATCTTACTTAAGTACTTCAGAAACAGAATCGTTTTCCCAACTTTGCCACTGCATCAGGTTTGCCATTCAGAAATTCTAAAGGGTGGCAGGCGCTGGTTGGGGTATGTGTGAGGGAGGCTGGGGACTAAGAGTTCCATTATGGCCGTGGGAATGTCTTGATGTCTACTCTATATTCAAGTGGGTAATTGGCCATGGAAGTCTGGAGTTCTGGGCTTGAGACAGAATTTGGAATCAAGCCACATTAAGATGGCATTTAAATTCATGGAAATGGATGAGATCACCTAAGGAGAAACCGGAGAAAGAAAAGGCTGCAAGCTGGAGCCCTGAGGCCCACAGCATTCAGGAGCAGCAGAAGCAAGACTCAGTGAAGCTGGGCGAGAAGGGGCCTGACTGGGAGGAGCAAAAGCAGGAAAGCAAAGAAGGCAATAGTTGCAGCAGGGAGCAGCTCTTTTATCCAGTAAATATTAAGGAAGAGCCCACCGAGTAACAGGCTCTATTTTGGATAATAACAAGGATAACAAAGTTTCTAATGAGGAAAACAAGCAATAAGGAAATAAGCAATTATGTAGCTAATAAGATGCCAGAAACGACTTAGCAGACAAGTCCAGTGAAAATAGCAGCTGATGGTGGATGCAATTTTAGGGTGGTCAGTAAAAGCCCTATATGAGAAAGGAAATTTAAAAGCAAAGATCGGAAGGTACTAAGGAAGCAAACGCGAAGGAATCGGGGAAGAGCCTTCCGTTTCGAGGTCAGCCCTGCCGAGACAGCACATCCGGGACGTGTGAGGGACACAGGAGGGAGAGTGCCACGGAGAGTCACCGCGCTGCTCCCTGACTCTGAGGGCCCTCGTGTCCCTTTGCTGGTGCGAGCTGATCCTTGCCTGGGGCTCGGTGTGCTGTCCTTGTTCCGGTTCTGTCCCCTGGCCCTCGCTGGGGTGATGTCATAGATGACACGCCCTTTCTGGCTCACTTCCTTCCCTGAGGTTCCATCTCCGACTTGTGCCGAGGAGGGCCTCTTGATGAATTCTTAGGGCTCTGGAAAATATCTGATTTATTGCCAAGACCTGGTACACAAGTCACTTTTGTCCTACTTGGGGTGCAAGAGGCTCCTTGACCACTGAAATCAGCATTGCCAGAGTTGGGCTTACAAAAGAGAAGAAACACTTCTTCATAGTTGGCTCTGTAAATTACAGAAATTATAGCTTGAACTATCAGTCAGTGAAGGCTACCAGGGCTTCAACTACTCGTAATTAACTTGATGAATGGCTCACAATGAAGGCATTTCAGAGTGGTGTATCTGCCTAAAATTACAGTCCTGACTACACACCTGTCACCCCTTCTTCCTGCCTCTCTTTCTCCTGGGATGTCCTAGAAACTGGATAAATTTTGGAAGGGACCTATTTTTTGTGCAGCAACTTTTTCTACCTTGCAGAAATATCAGCATATACAGAGAATTATAAAAAGGAAAATATAAATGAGTGGAAAGTCTTCCCAGAAATGTTATTCTTTTGTTGTTGTTGCCTTTGTCTCTTTTAAATGTATTTTTTCCATATTTGAGACTCTGTATAAAACATTTCCATGTTCTGTTCTTTGCTGCTTCACATTATCCTTGGGTTGAACATTTTTGAGAAAGCATCGAGAGACAGCCCGGGCAGGCAGAAGCGCTGTGCTGCTGAGGGCTCTGACCTCAGGATGGGAAGAGAAAACGTCTCCTAATCCAGCACCGGCGCCAGTGGGAGTAGATCTGAAGCCTGAGACATGGAACTCTTGGATTAGATCCGCTGCAGCTGAGGACTACTGAGCACGTACCCTCCATCTTCTACGTCTTCTCTGTCTTCTTGTTGTATACTTACCACTATTCTTGGCAGTTTATGATTCTTTTTTTTTTTTAGTCCTGTTTGTTTTTGTTTTTTAAGGTGAAAGAATCATGCACTTTCTATTTCCAGTCTTTAAAGATTTTCATATTTTTAAATTTCTTTTGATAGTGTCAGGGATCAGATCCAGGGCCTTGCCCCTATTAGGTAAGTGCTTGACCACAGAGACACATCTCAGCCCTAAAAGTTTATTTAATGAAACAATTTATACCTCAATATGAAACAGCTGAAAATGTTTTGATTTCAGCATAGAGCCCACGAGTTTAAGTTCCTTGGTTTGATTTAGATATTTTTTAAACTTAGAATTCATTGAAGGGATGAGGTTGATGGGGAAGATAATAAACCTAATTCAGGTAACACAGGGAACGAAAGGCAAACTTGTCTTAGATAACAAACATGGCATCTGTTTTAAAGCCACACCTCATATATTCCTCCTGAAACACAAAATCAGAGGGAAGTAGAAATCCGATTTCATCTGTGTGCTTTAAAAAGACCCACGTAAGCAGGATTCATGTGCATGCATGCCTGTGTCTCTGCAGTGAAATCATGTTTTAAAAGGATTCAGCTGCATTATATTTATAACTATATGGTTGCTACCAGCTACCAGCGTGTCTCCCTGCGGTGGTTCACATCTCTTTTCTCTGTGTCCTAATTCTGTTCGACTGTGCGCAGCTTTGACGAAGCAGCCTGTCAGTCCTCTCTGCTTCCCACCAAACCCAACTCCAGCTGTGGCTTCTTGAGAATTCTGCTCTGATCCAACACGGCACCTTATTCTAACATGTTGATCCCAGAAGAGACTATGACAAGCTGGGGATCGAGACTCTGTTGGCTGTAACACATCAACCTGTATATGAGGTCTCATCCCACCTGCTTAAGACAAATGGACAAGGTAAACTGGATCACAGTCTCATTCATGAAAGTCAGCTCAAGAGCTTCCTCAGAGAACAAAAGGATAGTTATGTATGGCAGACAAGATCGCACTATGTTATTCTGGCTGGCCTTGGACTCACTGTATCACAGGCTGACCTCAAACCAACAGCAATCCTCCTGCCTCAGTCTCCCAAGAGCTAGAATTACAGCATGTGCCATCTCACTCACTGTACGTATTACCTCTCAAACACTAGTGTCCACTGAAAGCACTTGAAGAAGGCAGTTAAAATGCATATTTCTAGGCCCCTGACATTTCTGATCTCATTCCCCGCACTTGATACTTATAATTGAACTCAGGGATGGGATCCATCTTTTTTTTAAGTTTTTAGTTTGAGGCAGGATGTTGCTAAGTAACTAAATGCTTTGGGCAGGGGATTAATTTGTGATCCTTCTGCCTCAGTCTCCCAGATTGCTGGGATTACAAATGGTGCCATTGGGGCCAGGGAGTTAGCTCAGTGGTTCCTGCGCCTGTCTTGCAAGCGCAAGGACCTGGGTTCGATCCCCGGTATCCACATACCATACTGGGCGTGGAGAGTCACGCCCAGCAGCAACCAGTACCACATACCATAGTGCTGGGCGTGGTGGCTCACGCCTGTCATCCCAGCACTCGGGAGGCAGAGGCAGGAGGATTGCTGTGATGTGAGTTGGAGGCTGAGCTCAGGGCCAGCCTGAACCACAAAGTGAGACCCTGTCTCAAAAAACCTGAAAAAAAAAAAAAAGCCAAATGGTGCCATCATCCCCAGCTGAAAATGTGTCTTAACCGATGCTGTAATGTGACTGTGCTGCTGGAAGTTCAAAAACCACACTTGGAAGAATACTGGGATCCTGGGAGTCAGAACCTACCACTTGCCAACAGCACCGCGAAGCAATTCCGTCACTCCATGTCTCCCATCTCCAGCCCTTAGACTCCATCTTTTCGGATCACTAGGTGTATAAAGTTTATATGAACACCCCATCACCTTGGTAACAGTGTGCACATCGGGTTCAGGCTGTGGCCTGGGGCCCCATTTTCAGGAAGATGCGAAAAGATCGATCTCTAGCTATGAAGTAGACATTCAGGGCAGTACACAGAAAACAAGCTCCTGGGATGGCAGAGCAGAAACCTGCATTCTGTGCTTTATGCTTTTGTGCAAGCCTCTTGGTTCTTGTTACCACACACACATCACACCCTGAGGATGCAACCAGAGTTCACTCCCGTGAGTGTCTGCTTCCCTCTCCTGCACATCCTAGCTCTGCACTCACCCATCTCCAATTTCTTTTTTTTTTGAGACAGGGTCTCGCTTTGTGGTTCAGGCTGGCCCTGAGCTCAGCCTCCAACTCACATCACAGCAATCCTCCTGCCTCTGCCTCCCGAGTGCTGGGATTACAGGCGTGAGCCACCACGCCCCGAACTGTGGTATGTGGGACTGGTTGCTGCTGGGCATGAGTCTCCACGCCCAGTATTGTTATGTGGTTACCGGGGATCAAACCCAGGCCCTTGGGCTTGCAAGACAGGCGCCGGAACCACTGAGCTATATACCCGGCCCCCCATCTCCAATTTCTTATCCAGATAAACTTCCTTCGGTCTCTAGTTTTTCATAAAATACCACTGTGATATGTGTTTAGAGACTGAACATCATTCAGTCCTTTACACACTGTGTCTGTACACACAAGGGCGATCAAATAGATGGTGACTATTAAAAGTTTTTATAGTAAAGGACATGTGGTCAGTAATCATTATTTTTGCCACTTCCTGAAGCAGTTCTGGAAGTCCTCTTTCATGAGTATCTTTATGAGGTGTGATGAAAAATACGGGGCACGAGGATGCCAAATACCATACAACAGAAAGACAAGCTGTTAAAAAATATCACTGTGCCCTCACCCGTCTTGTTCACTCGAGTTGGCACTGTAGTTTCTGGCTCTTCTCCACGGTCACCATGATCACCAAAGGTAAACATTTTGAATCGACCCACGACATCAAGGCAGGCACAGCAGCACAGCCAAAGACACTCCCGACAGGGGACTTCAGAACGGCTGCAGGAAGTGCCATGGGCGATGGGCTAAGTGTGTTTGACATGAGCAGGAATATTTTAAGGCATATTTTAACAGTGAGAAAAATGTTTAAAAACGGAAATACCCATTGTATTTTTCAATCACATCTCATATAGACATTAAGGGCAGAACATAATATAAATGTATCACCAGTCAAGCTTTTGGTATAGATATCCCTTTTATGGTACAAAGATATACTTTGTATTTTGGGGTCAGAATATCTGAATTCCAATATTAGGTCTGCCATTTAATAGCTACCTGGTCTTAGTTTAGTTACCCCTGCTGGTCCTAAATTTCTTCATTAGGATGAAATGAGAAGGTTTGTAGAAAGTCTAGAATTATGCCTAGGTAGGGCCTATAAATTTTAAAGTGTTACATATCTCTCTTCTCCTTCTCTTCTTTTTGAGTATGAATGGAGACAGTTTCAAATTTCTCTCACATAGCATATTAGGATTCTTGATGGCTCCATTAGAAATCATTCTGGTCCGAATAAGAAAAGACATACTTTATATTATGGAAATATATTGGCTAGCTCAAGGAATTGCCAAGAAAACTGAAATCCTGCTGCAGAAGATGAGCTGGAACCTAGAGGGTCTACGCCCGGCTGCAGCCCCACCCCGCCTCAGCGCAGAGCCGGGCAGCGACTTCCACCATAGCCGGCCTGCGCTTTAGATGCTGCCATTGTCTCATTGCAAAACTGATTTTCTACTGTTTCTGTTTCTTGCATGGCTTGCACCAAATTTCGAAAACCTGAGTGCACTGCAGCCAGGGTGGCCAAGGAAGCGGCCCTAGAACTGCTGCTTCGTGTAACTGGAAAAGCTTAAAAATGCAAAGGGAATTCCGATGCCCAGCAGCTGCGGAAAAGCCCACTACCCAAGTGTCCCCCACATTCCCCTAGACACACGCTCAGCCCTGATCTGGGGCCGGCCTGTTTGAGGAAACCCCTCGAGCCCAGGCCCACTGTGTTCCGAGGCAGTCCCAGGTCCCTCTGCTTTGGCCCCCATTCATTTACCCATAGTGCTCTGCAACTCCTCCTTCACACCACCAATCTAGGACTAGTCAAAACTTGCACGTTCCGCAGACGACAGTTCAGATGTACTTCTCCTCAACCCCCTTCCAAGACTGACCTGCTCCTTTTCGTGCAGTTTTCCTGGGTGTCTCGGACCACGCATGCCGCACTGTGCAGTGAATGCATGAGGCCTCCAGTGGACCCTCTCCCTCCCCGCCCCAGACCCCAAAGGCCTGCTAAGGGCCCGAAGTGTGCTAGGTCAGCTCTCACCCTGGGTTGTCAGCTCCTCGCAGACTTTCTGACCCTCTGTTAAGGGGGATACACTTCTTGGTTCTCCGGAACATTGTGACCCGCTCCCTACCGCCGCGGGACCAGTCCGTATGGAAGACGGAAGCGCTGCGCGCGCACTTCCCCTGCAGACTCGGGGCGGGCGGGTTAGGCGCGCCCTCGGGGTCTTCCTCCTCTCCTTTGGCGTGTCTCTGTGAGGAGGCCGGTGCCCTCATTCCACCGCACAGCGTCTCCTCAGGCAAAGTTAGAGGAGGGATTCCCGCCCACCCGTCTCCAGGGCTGCTGAGCCTCTGGGTTGCTTGCTCTGTCGCAAACGGAACCAGACGCGGGGTGGGTGGGCGACAGCAAAGCAAACACCCCGCCCACGGGACGTGCCAGTCTGTCCCCCAGGAATCAAGCCAGGTGCTCGCAGGTCCCCAGCCTCGCCGCTCCGTCCCTCGTCCCGGGTCCAGGGCACGGTCGCCCCGCGAACCCAGCCTCCGGCCAACGTTCCTCTCGCCGCGGACTCGGGGCCGGCCGCTGACCCCGGCAGCGCGAGGCGGCGCGTGACCGCGAAACTTTGGCAGCCGGCGGCGGGCGGAGCGGGCGGAGCGGGCGGGAGGCGGCGGGCGGAGCGGGCGGAGCGGGCGGGAGGCGGGCGGAGGCAGGCGCCGCCGCGCGGAGCGAGCCGAGCCCGCGCCCGAGCCCGAGCCCGCGGCAGCCGCGCCGGGCAGGCGGGGGGCAGCGCGGCCCCGAGAGCGCGCTCAGCCCGCCCGCCGCCCACTTTGCGCACGCCCGGCCTGGATGGGAAGTTGGGGAACATGGACAGGGTCGTGTGCGGGTGGCGCGCGCTCTTCTGGCTAACAGGTAAGAGTCGTCTTCTGCAGGGACCGAGAACTTTACGTGTGGATTCCCCTGGGCCGTGGGGGTGCTTTCTCTCCGCTCTCCTTTGCCGCCTCGAGCGTGTGTTAAAGCTGCCTGGGGGAGGGCCCCGTGTGTGTGTGTGTGCGCGCGTGTGTGTGAGTGTGTGTGTGAGTGTGTGTAGATGGTGGAGCTTGGGAAGAAGCCCGAGTACAATTGAGCCGGATGGAGGGATGGAGATGCAGGTGTTTGACTCACTGGCGCCGTGAGGTTGCTCTGGAAATGTGCATTTCCCCTCCATGCAACGGACCCTCCTCGGTCCTACCCTGAGTTTGTGAGGCTGAGTCCTGGGCAGGGCCTGGCTCATGGGTCTGATTCATTGAGAACACTGGTTTCTGGAGACGGGGTTGGGGAGGATCCCCCAGGCCCTTCCCTGGAGAAGGCAGGAGGCGCAGGGACAGTCCTTCTGGCTTCCTGAGGGTAGGGAGAGGGGACTTGGGAACGAGTCGGGGCAGGAGGCCCGACGGGTCTGGAGTTTAGGGCCTGGCTCTGCCTCACTGGTGTCCTTTGGAGATGATCCTAAGAGATGTCTTCCCCTCCCCCCAGTAAAGATATTTTTCGGAGAGGTCTGGAGAGAGCTTCTCGCCAGCGCTGAGCTAGTGGGCTCTTCTGGTCCTCTCCCTTTTGGTAACTTTCTCCCCATTCTCCTGAGGGTAGGAAAGACGAGAGGATGAGGAAGAGGAAGTAAAAAAAAGATAAAGATGTGAAATGTCCAGGTACCAGTTCCCCCAAGATAATGTATGTATTTTGTATCGCAAACATATACTAATGGAAGGGGAGAGGGGTCCCTACGTGGCGATTCTGGACTGTTGGGGGACAAGTACCCAGGATAGCCCACCCTGAGAAACTCACCAAAAAAAAAAAAAAAAAAAAGCCCTTGCTGAGGGTTGGGGCGGGAGGGAGGAAGATTTGGGAGCTCGGACAGCGACAGCGCTTGGACACCAGGTGGGGACAGAGTAAGGGAGGGAACAGAACGAGGTGTCAGAGAGAAAACAGGCTGGGGCAGTGACGGGAGGAGGCACAGCGCTCACCAGGATATCTGAAAAATAAGTCCCTCGGGGAGGGGAAGCAGAGTGAAATGTCCCAGGCAAGTCCCTGAAAGAGGGTAAGATACACCTAAGGAGACAGGCAAGAGCCCCATTTCCCTTAGTTTCAGAGTGAGATTTGTTGATTGCTTGTTCTTTTCCTGTTTGAAATGAGGGGCCTCTGGCATTACTCCAGCCCCCAACCTCCTCCGGGTGCCGACCAGGGAGGGCACCTTGAGCACAGTTAGCCTCCTAGCTTGGCTGCTCAGAGTTCATCCCTCCCACGGCATTCACCCATGAATCATCTCTAATTGCAGGGCTTGGCTGGTCCCTGCCTCCCCCTCCCCAGCCCTCCATGCCTTCTCCTGCCTCCCTCACTGATTCTGATTCCTTAACTTCGGATTGCCTCGACTTCTCAGTTATCATCCCTAGGGGAACTGGGCCCTGGCCTCTCATCGCTGCGTCTCTGAAGCCAGCGGGGGTGGGGGGGGCTGAGTCAGAGGGGCTTTCCAGGCCCCCTGAGGCTGCCCAAGAGAAGCACCCTGGGGGTTTGCGGGGAGACAGGGAAGGAGAACAGATGGCCCTCTTTGATGAAATGTCTGTGGAGTGGCCACAGACCTCTAGCTCTCAGCTCGTAGAAATGGAAGCCCAGAGGAGCATCGTGCAGCACACTGGTGCCCGGGGCGATAGGTCCCAGTTCTCCGAGTCCTGGGCCAGTCCTACTTGCAAGCTCCCAAAATGCCTCCCTGGGTTTTTGGTGGGAGGGTGTCTTGTTCATTTATTTTTGTTTTGAGGAGGTGATGTTTTCTGTGTGCCTTGTGCCATCTGCACCTAGAAGCAGGCAACAGGTTAGTTACCAAGGCCCTCTCCGCTGGGCTTCTTTGCCCTGCGGCGAGGCTGACTTTCACGATGCCATCAGTCACCCCCCATCCTGAGTCCTGTCACTGCTGTCAGGGCTGCCCCTGGCCAGGCTGCCTCTCAGCCAGAGCAGAGTAGAGGGGCTAACAATGGCGGCCGGGGAGGGGCTGGAGGAGAGAGCAGCACCAAGGGTGAGAAGGATTCAGACTCACTCTTCTCGGAGAAACCATGGAAGGAAAGGTAAGCGATTTCTGTCTGATCCAATCAATGAATTCTTCTGAGGGGGTGGTAGAATAGGAACGAGAAAGGAAAAGACAGATTAAAAATGAGACGGAGCCAAGAAAAAAAAGCCACGTTCATTCTCTCCTCCTTCCTCCGCCTGCGCTCCCTCCCTTCCAGTGAACTCTCCCTCTCATTTTTCCTCTCGTCCCCCCTTCCTTTGCTTTACTTTCAATGCAGGCTGAGCAATTTCTAATCAACACTTCAGTGTTTTTCCTCAGGCTCTAGCAGCTCCTTCCTTGTCTTTCACTGCTAAAATTTCTTATTTCTTGCTGGTATATATTTAGCCTCATGATTTCTTCTTGTCATTGTGATGCCGCTTCCTGAAGCAGATTGATTTTGTTGTTGTTGTTGTTGTTTTGAACAGAGCAAAATGCTTATCAGCTGCTGTTTTAGCAACAGGTGCCACGTAGCCGACTTGAAAGAGGGTCCACTGAGTCTTCGTTCGTAAACATGAGTAGAGTTTCATCTTTTCTGGGTGGCGGGGCTGTGGGAAATGCTGGAGCTCCTTCGATGTTCTGGGATCCCCTCCAGTGTGTTTTCAAGGAGATCCTCTGGACATCTCTGTGATAAAGATTGCTTGCTTGGTCCGCATTTCTTTTGGTATTCATTTGGCTTTATTAACTCACCTGTCCATTCTGGAAGCGTGTATTATATTCCTGTGATTTCTAAGCAGCAAGTACCAAGGACATAATAGTCCTTGCCCTCAAAGGGTGGTCAGCCTGGTCAGTGACTCAAGCAGGTTCTCAGGTAGTTCTGTCTTGGCTCCCAGTGGTGCATGATGACCAC
>PVIR01032729.1:0-18429 GCA_004026965.1 Petromus typicus
TGAGAAAAAGCCCAATTCCTTATCAATAATAAAACTTAATTCTAGTGAAACTGTAATGCTTATCAAAAATAAAAGCACATTTTCTTCAAACATGCTGGATTACACATATTTTCTCCTCAAATATCCCTTTAATTCCCACTAAATTAATAGTAAAAGAATGGGGTTTTTTTTACACCCACAATAATAACAACAACAAAAGTAACAAGAAGCAGGTAAAAAGATGGCAACAGACATGCCATCATCCAACTGACAGAAACTGTAAAAAAAAAAAGGAAAGGAGGGCCGGGGATTTAGCTCAGTGGTTCTGGCGCCTGTCTTGCAAGCGCAAGAATCGGTTCGATCCCCGGTAACCACATACCATACTGGGCATGGAGACTCACCCCAGCAGGTACCACATACCACAGTGCCGGGCGTGGTGGCTCACGCCTGTAATCCCAGCACTCGGGAGGCAGAGGCAGGAGGATTGCTGTGATGTGAGTTTGAGGCTGAGATCAGGGCCAGTCTGAACTACAAGTGAGACCCTGTCTCAAAAAAAACCTTTAAAAAAAAAGGGAAAGGAGGAAACAATGGCTGAGAAGTTGTCAAGGTCCATATGAAGCTACATCCTAGAACTTCAGGACAAGACTTCTGACTGTCCAGGTCCTCAGAAGCTACACTCTCCTAACCCTCTACTGCACGCAGGCCTGAGAGCTTCTGGGTGACTCCTGCCTCAAGTACTATCCACAGGTGCTCTTCCCCTCAGGTCTAGGCTCGGGCCCCCTTGAGAGCCTTCCTCCACCAAAGAGTATTTTAAAAGTTAACAAGAACACTGAAAGTTTAGCTGAGAGCATGATAGCACACAGCTATAATCGTACCACTTGGGAAGCTGAGCTTCAGGGCCAGCCTGAAATTCAAAAGTGAGTCTCTTGTCTCAAAAAAAAAAAAAAAAAACCCGTATGGTGAGGCTGAGTCTGGAGCAGCATAAAGT
This sequence comes from Petromus typicus, assembly GCA_004026965.1. Taxonomy (NCBI): domain Eukaryota; kingdom Metazoa; phylum Chordata; class Mammalia; order Rodentia; family Petromuridae; genus Petromus; species Petromus typicus. The sequence goes on from PVIR01032729.1 coordinate 968, forward strand.
GCTTGCTTAGCATATGTAAGACCCCAGGTTTGCTGGATGCAGTGACACACATCTACAATCCCAGTACTCAAAGAAGCTGAGGTAGGTGGATTAAAAGACTGAACCTGGCCTGGGAAATTTACCAAAAACCCTCAAGCTAAAAAAAGGACTAGAGCTACAGATTAGGATGAAGGCTTTGGGTACAATCTCCAGAACAAAAAAAAGTTATACAAAGACAATGCCTACAAGTCATTAATTCTCTGGAGCACAGTTTTCAAACATCTTAGCTATAAAACCGTTCACACTCTTCAGAATTATTTAGGATGGGCTCCAAAAATCTTTTAATATGGAATAAAAAGATAAAATAAATCTTTTTAATAAATCTTTTAATCTTTTAATATGCAGCTTTTATGTACTGACACATTAGAAGGTAAAACTGCCAAATGCTTGAAAACATATTACTAAAATAAATACCATTTATGAATATAGTTTCAAAAAAATGTCACTGCTATCCATCTTTGTAAATCTCCTCAATGTCTGGTCTAACAGACCAAACCTAGTTTCTCGTATCTGCTTCTCTATTCAGACTATGGTGTGGGCTGATTTGGTTAAATGACAGGAAAACTGGCTTCATGTAAACACTTCAAGAGACAAAAGGACTGGCATTTTCTAACCTTTTCAGGTGAAGTGAGCACATTGTTCTTCTCTGTTACTTCCCCAAAACGTGACAAGAGTGGTTTTATACAGGTTAGTTGAAATGTGGAATCTGAAACTGTACCAATGAAACTTTTTTGGGGCTGAGAAAAGACAGAGGAAAAAACTACACCATTTTATTCACCACCATTTTATCTTGCACTTTATATAGATCATTCACTTACAACTGATTTATTATTGTGTACACTGGTCAACTACTAAAAGGTACTGAACTGTACACCTCTTCCAAAAATGTAATGACACATTTCACTGCATAACAGCCATTTAAGAAAATACCAAGTGTGTTATTCTCACCACCAATCTCATCAGAAAAGCCTAGGAAATGCTAAACATACTAGTTGATTGAAGTTCTCCAAAATTCTGATATTTGCTTGAAAACCCTAATTCTGTCTTGGTAATAAACTTTTCAGTTATTTATCCTGAAGTAATATACTCAATTCCTTTATTTTCAGGAAAATATGCATAAATATTCAATTTTGTTAGTATAGTTTGCTATTCTTTTAAGTAAAATTAATATTCCATTTTAAAATGTGACTATTTTACTAGTTTCATCACAAGTCAATAAATTCTTTTCCTTGACACAAGCATTACACTTGGAAATGCAGAAATACTTTTCAAACATTTGTCATTTTGTCACATAGGACACTAAAAAGATGTTTTTACTGCCCATAAAAAAAAAAAATTTCTCTTTTTTTTGGCTGAGACAAGATCTCACTATGAAATTCAGACTGGTGCTGAACTCACTATACAGCCTCAAATTTGTGGTAATCCTGCCTCAGCTAGCCCAAAATGAAAGTACTTAATGTCAAACTGAACACTTAAAAACTGTTAAAATGAGGGCAGGCATTTAGTTAAGTGGTGCCATGCCTGCCTTGAAGTACAAGGTCCTGAGTTTGATACCCAGTACTGAAAAATAGTTATTAAAATTAGCCAGGTACAGTGGTCCATACCTGTAGGTCCAGCTACTGGATAGGCTAAAGCAGGAAGCTTGCTTGAGCCCAGGAGTTTGGGGACAATCTGGACAACACAGCCAGACCCTATCACTTTAAATAAAAATTTTTTCCATGATAAAAGATTATTATCCATATTTTATCTATTACATAAGAAAGTCCATGCATATTTAATGTCATCTGCTTCTCAGATGATGCACACTACCACACTCAAGGAATCATCCTCTCTCTCCATCATGCAATGTCACATCTCATTTACTAAACAATACTCATCATGCACTGGAATGTTTTTTAGCCTATTTACAGTAAATGTCCTCTCACTAGAACGCAATTGAAGGCAGCCAGAACCCCACCTGTTTCATTCACTGTCTGATCTCTAACAATCCAAACAGCTGACTGGCGTATACTGTCAAGCAGTGACTTTGTGTTAATAGGTAGAAGGGAAAAAAGTGAAAAAACATTGCTGCATGTTTGGTCTGGGTCATCAAACACCACACAATACTAATCACTAAGGAAAAAGACACTATCCACAATGAGAAAAACCATAACCAAATCAGGCAACATTGTCTACGAATTCTTGCACATTTATCATTATCCAACTTTTTCAAGAGCTCTGAAACAAAAACTTTCTTAGACTTGAAGGTCCGTCATGCATTTAAGTTAAAGAAGCTGAGCATAAAAAACCCAATGATTTTCTCCTCTATGAAAGTGCTGCTGTGTGTGCTGACAAACACCTATAATCCCAGCTGGGGTGGTGGGGACACCACAGAGTAAGCGAACAACATAGTGAGTGCAAGGCCAGCCTCAATTACCTAGTGAGACTTTGTCTCAAAAAACCAAACCATAACAAACAAACAAAAAAAGTGCCAAGGTGATCTATGGTCTTAATTCACATTAAACATGAAACAAGAAAAATGCATCTTCCAGGAAGACTATGTAGATTTCTTTGCATGTCCTTGTAAAGTCTCCGGTCTCAAGGTAAAGAAATTAATCTTAAAACCAGACAACTGGGAGCCAGGGAGGTAATTCAGTGGCGACACATCTGCTGACAAGCACAAGGTCCTGAGTTTGATCCCCAGTGGGGAGAGGGGGAGGACTAACAAGGGACCACAAACCAGAGAACTGGTTCAATTTAGCTTATGAAGTTTTTTTGGTCAAGAAAATTCAAAACAGGAAAATGGATATTTGAAACATTGTAGGCATTCTCATTAAGACTGGAAGAAAAATGATACTCATGACTACATAGTATCACTGTGGAAATGTCAGTCAAGTTCTTCAAATAAGCAAATAGAAAAGGCTGGGCACAGTAACAAAAGCCTATAATCCCAGCACTTGGGAGGCTGAGGATAGATAATCCACTCAAACTGGAGGCCAGTTTGGTCTACACAGTGTTCAAGGACAGTCTGAACTACATAGGGAGACCTTGTCTCAAAAAATGGAGGGTGGGGGGGAGACGGGAACACCAAAATATACAATTTTTCATTTTAAATTCAGCCGGAAAACAAAAATAGTAAGATAGGCTAGTTATATATGTTTACCATAATACTCTAAAAGCAATGATTTTATACAAATAGGAATTTAAAAATGATACAGAATAGGGCTGTGGAAGTAGCTCAGTTGTGACCTGCCTGCCTGGCCAGTGTAAAGTCAAGTTCAATTTCTGGTACTGAGAACATTAAAAAATTTTAAAAATTAAAAAAAAAAAAATACAGAATAATAGCAAACCACTCAGAATAGGAGTGAAAATATTTAATACCTATCAAATTTAACAGATATACAGGACCTAAATGAAAACAATTACATTAGTTCTTCAAACTGCAGCCAGACACAATAGTACACGCCAAAGCAGGAGGATCACACCAAGTTTGAAACCAGCCCAAGCTATGTAATGAGTTGAAGGCCAGCGTGAACTACCCAGGCAAGGCAATGCCTCAAAAAAACCAAACCAATATGGTGTGGCAGAGGAATGGGAAAAGAAAAGAGAACTAAGTTTTGTCAGGTACCGGTACAAACTCTCAATGTCAACTGTGATCATAATGGGTATATATTATGTACCAATAAAATCAATTTAAAAAAATCAAAACCAAATTCTGCAAAAAAGTAATGGGAAATTCAAGAGGACCCCAAAGTACTAGCTAATGTGTCTTGAAGACAAGCATTTTATTTCTTATCTGCAAATTTCTATTATCAGTGGTTCAATAAAACAATACAGAGCTGTTCCTAGTGTAGCAGTAAGCAGCTCATATTTCTCCTTGCTTTTCTCAGGTGCAAAGTCGAATCCAGATACTCTCTGGGTACAAAAGGAAAAGGACAGGAAGCGTCCGTGGATAGATCCCTGTTGATATAATAAAGAGCCGTCTGTTATTTGCCAGAGTCACTCTGGTCAATCTGGTTTTCCTTTTTCTTTTCTTTTCTTTTTTTTTTTTTCAGTGCTAAAGGATCAAACCTGGGTCTCATGCATACCAGGCAAGTGCTTTATCACTGACTACATACCTAGCCCAGTTATCTTTTGTTTTTCAGATGGAAGTCTCACCATGTTGCCTATGCTGGCCTAAAAACCTGCCATCCTCCTCCCTTTTCCTCCAGAAATTAGAACTGCAGGACAGTACAACTGCCTTGCCAGGCTATACCAGTGTTTTGACCACATTTAAAACAGCCCCAGATTAAATCATTTATACAGAAGGTGAAAAGTGAAATAAATAGGCACAGATGTGTAAATATCGTATCTTTTCTCTGGTATGAGAAAATAAAGATGTAAATGAGTTCTGGAATGTATATTATATATTGTGAAATAGAAAATACTCAAAGTGAAATGGGGTGAAGGGGGAAAATAATGAGATTATAACAAAAAACAAAGGAAACAAAGTTTATGTATATACGGGGTGGGGGTGGTAGGGTGGGTAGAGCTATGGGAAAAAATGAGATTAAGTTGTGTCATATACTGGTACAAATTCTCATTGTTGAATGCAATCATGATATATATATATAATGTACCAATAAAGATTTCAATTAAAGGGCCAGGGAGTTAGCTCAGCAGTTCCGGCGCCTGTCTTACAAGCGCAAGGGCCCGGGTTTGATTCCCCGGTAACCACATATCATACTGGGTATGGAGCCTCACGCCCAGCAGCAACCAGTACCACATACCACAATGCTGGGCGTGGTGGCTCACGCCTGTAATCCCAGCACTTGGGAGGCAGAGGCGGGAGGATTGCTGTGATGTGAGTTTGAGGCTGAGCTCAGAGCCAGCCTGAACCACAAAGCGCGACCCTGTCTCAAAAAAAATCTAAAAAAAACCTAAAAAAAAAAAAAAAATTTCAATTAAAAAAAAAGGTGAAGAGATCAGTGAACCATCATGATTTGGATCCTGGGTTGATTTTTAAATTAAGCTTACTATTAAAAAGTTGGAACACAGGAAAAAGAGAAATTCAGTTCATCATAATCCTACCACCCATATAAACTATCACTAATCATTCCCTCTTTTTGGACAATAGCCATGGGCACTAGAGATAAAAACACATACTATTTCTTAAAAAGCAACAGAGAAATAGTGGGATTTGAATTCCTTACACAGGAACTCAAAATCTGTTTTAAACTTCTATAGCTCTGATACCACTGTCACTTTATTATTCTGTGTCCACATTTCTTCATGTGAAAAAGGGAAATATTTACTTTAAATAGTTATTGTAAATATTTAAAAGTATGCACATAATAGCATTAATTGTTGGTTTTAAAGTTAGACAGTTTTTAGAATTCATTCACTCCATACGCTTCCTGATTTCTTTTCATCCTTTTTGGGGGAGGTTTTGTGGGGTTCTACTTGTGTGTAAACCTACATAGTTTTACACAAGTGAACCTCAAATCCCGCTTGAAGATAAAAAGAAAACACCGCGCTGTGGGCTGGGAGTGGTGATACACATCTGTTATTCCAGAACTTGGGAGCTGGGACAGAAGGATCCTCTGATGTCAGCCTGGGCTACGTAGGTTGAGTTCAAGGTCAGCCTAAACTACACAGAGTGCCCTGTCTCAAAAAATCCAAAAGCAAAAATAAAAATATATATGAAAGAATTAAAAGAATCATATCACCTTGACATCCGTGCACCCATTATTTATACCAGCTCAGTTAGTGATAGCTAACTCTTGGAAAGAGCCCAAGTGCCTATCAATGGGAGACTAAAGATGTGTTTTTATATAACATGGAGTACTCAGCCACAAAAAATGATAAAGTTGAGTCATTTACACTCAAAAGGATATACCTTGATGTCATACTCATAAGTAAAACAGGACACAGATGTGCAAATACTATATCTTTTCTCTAGTATGAGAAACTGAAGGTGTAAATGAATGCAAAAATGTAAGAGAGGTACTATGAAATAGGAAGAAAATGTTCAAAAGCAAAAGGGAAAGGAAGGGTAGGGGAAAGTAAAGAAGGAAAAGAAAAAATTGATGGTTAAAAAAAAGAAAACAAAGCTTATGTATATGGGGTAGAGGCTGTAGGGAGGGCAAAAGAATGGGAAAAATAAGATTCAAGATGTGTCATGTACAGGTATAAATCCTCAATGTTGACTATGATCATAACATATATATAAAATGTACCAGTAAAATCAATTTTAAAAATAATAATAAACCACCAAATCATTAAAAGCCAAAGTTAGAATGACCAACTAAAGCAAAGAAACTAAATGAAATAATATGGTATTTGTCCTAAGAATGCAAATCTAGAGGGCGGGGATTTAGCTCATTCTCTCAGTGGTTCCTGCGCCTACCTTGCAGGCACAAGGACCCAGTTCACACCTCGGTAACCACATACAATAACAGGCGTGGAGACTCGCCCAGCAGCAATCAGTACCACATACCACAATGCCGGGTGTGGTGGCTCACGCCTGGAATCCCAGCACTCAGGAGGCAGAGGCAGGAGGACTGCTGTGAGTTTGAGGCTGAGCTCAGGGCCAGCCTGAACTACAAAGCGAGATCCTGTCTCAAAAAAACACCTTAAAAAAAAAAAAAAAAGAATACAAATCTAATATAGGGAGCAAAACTGCCCAAAGAAACAATTTCTCCTTGAAGTCTAACAGCTGTATTAAGATAATACATATGTAATTTAGGTCAATCAAACATGTAACCCTAGATAATATTAATTAGAGCATGTTCTAAAGAAACAGAATCCAAGGACCAGGGATTTAGCTCAGTGGTTCCAGCGTCTGCTCATGCACAAGGTCACGAGTTCAATCCCTGATACCACAATGCTGGGCATAGTGGCTCATACCTATAATCCCAGCACTATGGGGACAGAGGCAGGAGGATTGCTGTGAGTTTGAGGCTGAGCTCAGGGCCAGCCTGAACTACAAAGCAAGATCCTGTCTCAAAAAAAAGTTTTTTAAAAAGAAAGAGAAAGAGAACATAAAAACCTAAGAAGAAAAAACATGAATTACACTGAATATTGGATTGGAGAGAACTCAAGTTAAAGTGAACCCAACTACATAAAGGGAAAGAATAATTTAAACATGACATTTACTCCCTGTTCACTGACCATATGTCAAGAATGAACACAACAGGTAAATGCTGCTCTTCTCTAGCTGGTCTCGCCTGTCATGTGTCTTTCATGATATGAGCATCTCACTGTGCTGTCACATGCTCATGTTGACAGCTACTTATTTTCCCCACAGAATGGACCATACACAAAAGCCTACTACTTCATCTGGTGTTTAACAAGGAAAATACCATTTGTTCCAATATTGAAGAAAAAACAAGAGCTGTTCATCTTTGAGAGACTGTAAGCTTATATTTTGTATTTTATGGGCAAGTCTAGGGATTTCCAAGGTTACCTTTAACTAAATGCCACTTTTGTTCTCCACAGACCACTGTGAACAGAGAAGGAAAAATGTTTGTGGCAAAAACCAAAAATAGTAAACCAGGGGCTGAAGACATAACACAGCAGTACAGCATTTGCCCCAGGTCCAATAGCAGCAACAAAAAGAAAGGGGGAAAGTATTTTCCTAAAGAATTTCACACTCTAGATAAACAGTAATCCTAGTCCTAATACAGAATCTATATGTGTAAATATAGTCTATACACATTTAACTGTACACATTTTTTTCTTTTTAAATGAAAACTTTGGTTCCAGTGTATATAAACTGTGAGTTTCTGCTGTTGGGAATAATTAGAAAGAGAAGCAAATCAAGATTTGTTACAACAGAGGAAAATGATGTATGTTATTATTATATATACCTAAAATGTACCAATAAATGTTCTGCTTAAAAAAAAAAAAATGACCGAACATAAGAGTGCACTCTGATAATCACAGCACTCCGGCTGAGGCAAGGGGCCAGCCTGAGAAACAGGGAGTTCAAGACCAGCCTGAACTACTTAATTGAGATCCTGTTAAAAAAAAAAAAAAAGATAGTGAGGGCCAGGGATTTAGCTCAGTGGTTCCGGCGCCTGTCTTGCAAGCGCAAGGGCCCTGGTTCCATCCCCTAGTAACCACATACAAATACTGGGCATGGAGACTCGCGCCGAGCAGCAATCAGTACTACATACCATAGTGCTGGCCGTGGTGGCTCAGCCTGTAATCCCAGCACTCAAAGAGGCAGAGGCAGGAGGATTGCTGTAATGTGAGTTTGAGGCTGAGCTCAGGGCCAGCCTAAAGTATAAAGTGAGACCCTATCTCAAAAAAAAAAAAAAGACAGAGAGAGAAAGAATACAATATTTGAAATTACAGTTTATCAAAAAGTTAAAGCCAGCCTGGCATGGTGTCCCATGCCTATAATCCCAGCACTGGGAGGCTGAAACAGGAAGATTACCAATCTTTAATGCCAGCCTGGAGAAATAGTGACTTCAAGGTCAGCATAAACCACATGGCAAGACCGTCTCCCAATGCCAAAAAATCCCTAGAATACCCTTTGTGTCCAGACCTTAAAACTACTAATCCAGTATTGCTGTCTATAAGGAAAAGTATGTATTTGCACTGAAATAAAGTAAAATGCTTCAGAAATATCAACTCATTTATGGTAAGGAAGATAAACACAAGTTATAGCATCCAATTTTTCCATCTCAAGAATTTGGGATCAGAACAAAAACTAAAAATGTCAACTGGGAGTAGACATTAATGTTAGTATTTTAGAGGATACATTACCACTGAAAATATATTAGCTATCTTTTTATTTAATAAACAGTTATTCAACACCTTTTATGAGGCAGGCACTGTTATTAGGAGCATATTTTTGCTCTTTTGGGGTGAGGTTAATCTGACTGTCAACCTATGATCTTGCCTCAGCCTCCTGAGTGCTGGGATTATAGACATGCAACACCACACCCAACCTCATAAAGCAAATAATTAAGTAAAATAATATTTTAAGGTAAATGGTGGTAACAAAGAATATAGTAACTATTAGTGCAGTTTTGCCTCTATCTCGAATAAGTACATTTTGGTATTTATTTTTTCTTGTTTTTTCATTGAGCCACAGTACTTCATCACCAGTATAAATGTCAACCAATGTTGACTTAGCAAATAAGAACTCGGTATTATTATGAAACAGTTTCAACCTGCCAGATCTCCTGAAACTCAAAGACCTTAAAAGTCCATAGATCAAACCCAGTATGGTGGCGCATGCTTGTAATCCCAGGACTGGTGGATGAAGCCAGAGGATCAGAGCAGTTTCAAGACCAGGCAGTGTTACATACAATGAAAGTCTGACCGTCTCTAAAAACAAAAATCGAAACCCCTGCATGATTGTGCAGACCTGCAATTCCTGCACTCAGGAGGTAAAGGTAGGAAGAACACTGTAAATTCAAGGTCAGTCTGAACTACATATCAAAACCTTGTACTGAAAGGAGAAACAGGGCCAGGAGGTTAGCTCAGTGGTTCCGGCGCCTGTCTTGTAAGCACAAGGGCCCTGGTGCAAGGGCCCTGGTTCGATCCCCGGAAACCATATACAATACTGGGCATGGAGACTCATGCCCAGCAGCAATCAGCACCACATACCACAGTGCCAGGAATGGTGGCTCACACCTGTAACCTCAGCACTCGGGAGGCAGAGGCAGGAGGATTGCTGTGATGTGAGTTGAAGGCTGAGCTCATGGCCAGCCTGAACTACAAAGCGAGACCCTATCTCAAAAAAAATAAAAATAAAAAGGAAATGAAACAACAGACCATACCTATAAACTGCTGTTAAACAGTAAGAAGAAATATTACACCTCTAGGAGAAGAATTGGGTTAGAAAATGCTGATGCCAAGGAGCTTTATTTTTTCCTGCATATATCTTTTGTATTACCTTTAGGAGAAAACATTTCTCAAAAAAAAAAATAAAAAACATGGCAATGCAATATGTACATGTACTAATTCTCCATGATGCATATATTATATAAGCATAGGCTGATAAAAAAATAAGCTAAGTGCTATCAAAAGGAAAAAGGTAAACACTAAAAAAAGATGAGCCAGGTACGGTGGCATCTGTAATCCCAACACTTGAGAGGCTGAAGCAGGACAGTCCCTGTAAATTTAAGGCCAGCCTGGGCTACATAATGAGTTCAAGGCCAGCATGAACTACACAGCAAAATAAAGACACAAAGAGAAAGAGAGAGAGTGAAAGAAAGAAAAAGAGAGAAAGAAGAAAAGAAAGAGGGAAAGAGGGAGTAAAGACAGGTGGGTGGACGAAGGCAGCCTTGAAGTTACAGCTCAGGATACAGCTTATGCTTACAGCATGTGAGTGATCTTGTGCTTGCTACCTAGCACAGATGGAGGGACAAAGGAAAAAATACAAAGATGTACACTAGGATGGATGATTTAATATAGCACTGTATTTTGAAATGATGATCAAACTGCACACCTGCACAGGATGGAAAGTATACTATCATTGAAGTCTTTCAAAGCATATTTCTTTTGTCGTTTTTTGTTCTTTTGAAATAGGGTCTTACTATGTACCCTAAGGCTACTTTTGAACTTACTATGTAGCCCAGGCAACCTTCATGCCTCAACTTCCCAAGTGCTGAGATTGTAGGTGTGCATCACTACACTCGGCCGAAGACCAATTTTTAAGAGTTAATGTTACCATTCAGTTAACAGCATTAGGAAAAAAAATGGCACGAGGTACTGCTGATTTTGTTTAAATTTTTTAAAGCTGACAATCATATATAGATAGTTGGTACAAAAATAAACTCAAAGTACTGTTTAGACAAACACAATTTTATAAAATAAAGCCAGGCAGGGGTGGGGATTTAGTTCAGAGGTTCCAGCGCCTGTCTTGCAAGTACAAGGGCCCAGGTTCAATCACCCCGATCTCCCAGTAACCACATACAATACTGGGCGTGGAGACTCACGCCCACCAGCAATCAGTACCACATACAAGTGCCAGACCTGGTGGCTCACACCTGTAATCCCAGCACTCGGGAGGCAGAGGCAGGAGGATTGCTGTGATGTGAGTCTGAGGCTGAGCTCAGGGCCAACCTCAACTATAAAGCGAGACCCTGTCTCAAAAAACAAACAAACAAACAATAAATAAATAAATAAATAAAGCCAGACATAGTGACACACACCTGTGATCCCAGCACTAGGGAGGAGGATTACTCAAAGTTGGGGGGAAGCAAGGGCTACACAGTGAGTTCATCGCCAGCCTGAACTATTATAAAGAGAGAGAAAGAGAACAGGGAAAGAATGAAGAAAGGAAGGAGGGAGGGAAGGAGGAAAAAAAGAAAGGAAGGAAACAGGGATAGAGGGAAGGAGAGGGGAGGGAGGAAGGACACACAGACGGGCAGACAGATGGAGAAATCCACTTAAAGATAAGAAAATGGCCATGAAATACAACAAGATATTATAGTATATAAGTTGTTTTTAAGGTTCCATCACAGTGAAATTCAACACTAAAATTTTATTTGTTCATTTGTTTTGGTTTTTTTCCAAGGCCCATACAGGGTGGTATGGGTGTAGTTAGGTTTTTTTGAGACAAGGTCTTGCAAAGTAGTTCAGGCTGGACTTGAACTCACTATGTAATACAAGCTGGCTTTGAATTTGTGACGAACCTCCTATCTCAGCATCCCAAGTCCTAGATTACAGGCTTGCACCACTAGGCCTAGCCTATATTATAATTTTTAAAAATTAACTTTAAAACTTAGTTATGAATCAGAGATGTACTCAGTGCCAGCCTTGCAAGTGCAGGGTTTTCAGTTTGATTCCTGGTTCAAAAAAATCTTTAGGGCCATGGATTTAGCTCAGGAGTTCCAGCACCTGCCTTGCAAACGCAAGGGCCCAAGTTTGATCCCTGGTAATCATATACCACAATGCCAGGTGTGGTGACTCATGACTATCAGCAATCAGTACCACAAACCACTATGCCAGGCATGCTGGCTCACACTTGAATCCCAGCACTCGAGAGGCAGAGGCAGAAGGATTTGCTGTAAGTTCAAGCCCCACCTGGCTACATAGTGAGTATAGGGTTAGCAGGAACTACAAGGCAACACCCTGTCTCAAGAAAAAGGTCAGAAAAATAAAATCCTACTGTCAAAATCTAATTTAAATGTATTATTTTCAAAGATGTTCTCAACTAGGAAAAGATTTTTCCTACATATAAACCCACAACCCAAAAGCAAACTGCATTCCTCACTAAAGAACCAGAGTTTATTGGAGAATGGTTAATTTCACAACTCAGGAAAAATATGAGATGAGCTTGGAATATCTTGCCAAGTAATAAAGGAAATACTCAGAAAAAAACTTACAAAAATGAAGGTCTGTTAAATAAACGAGATGTAGACAGATCTGGCATGAGCTGAGCAACAAAATAAACAAACACAAGCTGAAAATGAGAGCACAAACCTTTAATCCACCTATTTTGGAAGCTGAGGCAATAGGATCACAAGTTTGAATTCAGTCTCTACAACTAAGCAAGACACGTATCCCAAAAAGCATAGGCATATAGTTTAGTAGTACAGCACCCTGTAGTTCAACCCCCAGTACTGCAAAAACAAACACAGCAATGCATTATAACTCACTAAATACAACAAGTAGCATATGGGTCCATAAAAAACCTGAGAATCATTAATGATGCCTGGCAGTGTCAAGCAAACCTGTAATCCAAGCACTGACAAAATACAGAAAAACAAGTGGCAATTTGAGCAACAAATAAACACAGGATGGGTATGGCGGTATACGATTATAATGCCAACCACTTGGGAGGCTAAAGCAGAAGGACTGCTGTGAGTTCAAGGCCAGCCACGGTGAGTGCAGGGTAGTCTACACAGTGAGAACTTGTCTCAGAAACAAAACAAAATGAAAACCAACATAATCATTAATGGGTGCTGCATTAAGCAGTGGAGGTTTGAGCACTTTCAAACCAAAAAAGTAGAGAGCAGTATCAATACACACACATCCAGCCCAATAACGGTCGAGATCATACCACATTTATTTCACCATCACCCCATATTCTTTTTATACAAAAGTATTTTGAAATAAATACCGGACATCTCTACCATTATTTGGTCTCATTCTTCAGTTTCTAACTCTGGTGGTGAACCCCTGTAGACCTCAGCACTTAGAGGAGGCTGAGTCAGAAGGAGTTCAAGGCCTGCCTGAACTACATAATGAGATCTTGTCTCTCTCACTCAAAAAAACCAAAACTAAGTAATAAAAAATCAAGTCCTTGGGCCAAGGATTTAGTTCAGTGGTTCCAGCATCTGCCTGGTAAGTGCAAGGTCCGACTTTAATCAAGATCCAAGTTCAGAATTTGATCCCCAATACCACATACCACAATGCTAGGCATGGTGGCTCACACCCATAATCCTAGCACTCCGGAGGCAGAGGCAGCAGGAGGATTGCTATGAGTTTCAGGCTAGCCTTGGCTACAAAGTAAGGTCAGGGCCAGTCTGAACTACAAAGTGAGACCCTGTCTCAAAAAAAAAAAAGTCAACCCTTAATGTCAGTAACTCCTTACCTCATTCTTGATTCTTGGCATTTAGATTTTTCCAAGTGTTCCAAAAAATGGTGTGGATGCACAACCATCTCCAATAGGATCACTGTGAGTTTGAGGCCAACCTGGCAACATAGTGAGTTCAAATCCAGCGTGAACTATATAGAATGAGACCTTGTCTCAGAAAAATAAAAATTTTCCTGCAACTCTTTTGAATCCAGGTTTTTTGGGTTTTTTTTAGGTTCCAATTTTTTTTTTTTTTAAAAGCCAGTGCAGGCTGGTGTCAAACTCATGGCAATTTTCATGCCTCAGCCTCTCCAGTGATGGGAATACAGGTCATGTACCACTATATTTGGCTGAACCCAGATTTTACATTAGGTTGCTACACAATTTTTTTTTCCCATAATACTAGGGATTGAATTTAAGGCTTTTACCCTGAGCTATTTCCCTAGCCCTTTTTTATTTTACAAGACAAGGTCTCAACAAATTGCACACTCTAGGCTTGATCATCATATCCTCCTGCATTAGCCTTCCAAGGCACTGGGATAACCATCATGCACAGCTTTACATATAAAACAGTTTTAATCTATCAGCAATTATGAAAAGCTTTGTCCTAGGAATATAATTCAATGGGACTGCGCCTGCCTAGCAAGCACAAAGTCCTGAGTTCGATCCCTGGTACTGGAAAAATAAACAAGTAAAAGAATATGTGAAAAGGATTAAGATGCAAAACAGGACCAGGGACTTAGCTCAGTGGTTCCGGCATCTGCCTTGCAAGAGCAAGGTCCTGAGTTTGACCTCTGTTACCACATACCACAATGCCATGGGTGGAGACTCATGCCTGTAATCCCAGCACTCAGGAGGCAGAGGCAGGAAGATTGCTGTGAGTTCAAGGCCAGCCTGGGCTACAGAGTGAACTGTAGTTCAGGGCCAACCTGAACTACAAAGCAAGACCCTGTCTCAAAAAAACAAAAAAACAAACAACAGATTACACTGGTAGGTTCTCCCAAATCAAACCAAATTCAACACATCTCTTTTTCCCACTATCCATGGTTTTCTTCTTTGGACTGTCATGGCTTTTTTTTTTTTTTTAACTTTTTATTTTTATTAGTGTATGTCTCTAGTCACTGAGATCACAATCCAAACTGTTACCTGTAAGCTTGGCGCAGTGGCACACATATGTAATCCCAGCATTCAGAGGCAGATGTAGGAAGATCACCTTGAGTTCAAGGCCAGCATGAACTCAGGTTCACACAGTGAATGAGGTCAGTTTGCATTACATAGTGAAACCCTGACTCAAAAAACAAAAACTGATTCCTCCTAAAAAGTGATCATCCTGGGCCAGGGAGTGGCACTGCACCAGCCTGACAAGTGTAGGGTCCTGAATTTGATCCCCAGAAGGGTGACCGTCTTTATCTATCCAATCCATAGAATCCCACTTGTACTCACTCTCTGAAACATAGTCTTATTTTCTTCACAAAGTGGACCACTATCTGCAAACACTGTTTATTTTTATCCAAAAATGTTCACTCCACCAAAGCAGAGAGCCAGTCAATAAATATTTACTAAATGACTGAGTAATAACGTAGCACCACTAAAATATGAGCTAAATTATTTGTTTCTAAACAATTGTAGCTCACTGTTCATCTAATGGTATATGTTAAGTACCTGTAGAAACTTATGTCAGCTGTTACCAAGAACCAATGAGATGTAAGAAAGAAAGGATAAGGCATTCAATGTAGTTTTGGATTTTTCTGGAAAAATAACTACTGGTCCCTAAAAAAAAAAATTCCCGCAGTAGACAGTACACCTCAAACAATAAAGATGGTCATAAGTCTGTATCTATATCACACACAAATATTTATGTGAATACACAATATATGCGGTATATGAGTATGTATTTAAGGGAACAATTTTTTTCTATAAAGCAATGTAAAAGTATGCACATACATACATAAGCATATACATATATAAGGCATTTATATTGTCAGTTATCATTTTTTGGGGGGAATTGACCATAATATAGTGTATTTGTGATTATCCAAAACACCTACCTTAAAATACAAGCCATTAAATTTGGGACCTAGCCAGGTATGGTGCCACACACTTATAATCCCAGCACTCAAGGGGCTGAGGCAAAAGGACTGACTCAAGTTCCATGCCAGCCTTGGCTAATAATGAGTTCCAGGGCAGCCTAAACATCACAGTGAGATGCTGCCTAAAAAAAAAAAAAAAATTTGAACCTAGAGTAAACCAGATTTACCTTTTTTAAAGTATTATACTTATTTCAACACTTGAGAAACATAGGAAACTTAGAGAAAATTAACAATAAACAAGTTCTGGGGTAAGGAAAGGGACAGCAGGGGAAAGTAAATAGAATTAAGATGCATGCCTGTAATCCCAGCACTGGTGAGGCGGAGGCTCGATTAAGAATTGCCTTGAGTTCAAGGGTAACCTGGGCTACATAGTGAGGTCAAGGCCAGCCTAAACTACATAGCAAGTACCTGTCTCAAAAAAAAAAATTAAGATGTGTTCTGTACATGAATCAACTTTCCACATCATGTAATCATTATGTACTATAAACACATACTAACAAAAAAATTAAAAAAAAAAAAAACTCCAATGCATACCAAGCAAATTATGGAAATACAGATGTCCTACCTCTAGCTTAATTCTTTTTTTAAGATAGTGACACTCACAGAAGTTAATGTTCAGTTAAAGCATATTCTAATTACTATCATTTTTGGTGCTATCATTTTTTTCTCCAACTTAAGTGCTAGAGAACTCTGGGAAGGGGGTCATCTAAACAAGAGCACATATAATTACACTTTCAAGGAAAGCATGACATACCAAAGCCACTCCTTAACAAAAATTAAAGAAGCATTTAAATATCTAAATAACTTGATTCAAAGAGTCTTCGACTTTACATTTTTAATCTGAAAGGAAAAATAACTACTTAAGAGTATCTGCTAAATGACTATTCCTTTGCTTCACACAAATTACTGTTCTCTCATTTTAGACATCAGTACTGCCAGGCATTGTGGTACACACCTGGAATTCCAGCACTCAGGAGGCAGAGGCATGAGGATTGCCATGAGTTCAAGGTCAGCCTGAGCTACACAATGAGTTAAGGCCAGCCTGAACTACATAGAGAGACCCTGTCTCAAAAATAAAATAATAAAAAATCAGTACTATATAGCTGTACTTCATTTTTGTCAAATGAAGTATTAAGAGTTAAATTAAGTTATAATCTCTGCTGTAACATATCAGATTATACCTTTATTCAAAACCAACTCTAGCCAGGCACAGTAGTACACACCTATAGTCCCAAAATTTGGGAGGCTGATGCAGGACTGCTGTGCCTTTGAGCCTCCCTGGGCTACACAGTAAGTTCAAGTCCAGCCTGAACTATATAGTGAGACTTTGTCTCAAAGAAAACAAAAGAATGTTATCACTATGTGTATGTATGTATGTAAGTGCGTGTGTGTGTGTGTGTGTGTGTGTGTGTGTGTGTATATGTCACTGTGTAATATATATCAAAAAGAAAAAAAAAGAATGAAAAGAAAAAAATACTCTAAAACAGGTAGAGGGCTATATGCCTATAGTCCCAGTACTTAAGACTCAAGTTGAGGGCCGGGGAGTTAGCTCAGCGGTTCCGGCGCCTGTCTCGCAAGCGCAAGGACCCGGGTTCGATTCCCCAGTAACCACATAACAATACTGGGTGTGGAGACACCCAGCAGCAACCAGTACCACATACCACAGTGCCGGGCGTGGTGGCTCACGCCTGTAATCCCAGCACTCGGGAGGCAGAGGCAGGAGGATTGTGATGTGAGTTTGAGGCTGAGCCCAGGGCCAGCCTGAACCACAAAGCGAGACCCTGTCTCCAAAACCCTAAAAAAAAAAAAAAAAAAAAGACTCAAGTTGAAAG
>PVIR01032730.1:0-18424 GCA_004026965.1 Petromus typicus
CAATGTAAAATAAGGTGAAAGGGGACAATGTTGAGATTGTAACAAAAAAGTAAGGAAACAAATTTTATGTATATGGGTGGGTGGTAGGGTGGGTAGGGCTATGGGAAAAAATGAGAATTAAGTTGTGTCTTATACTGGTACAAATCCCCATTATGGAGTGCAATCATGATGTGTATATTTAATGTACCAATAAAGATAATAAAAAAAAAATGATAGGATTGAATCATTCATACTCAAATGGACAGACCTTGAGGATCTCCTCATAAGGGAAATAAATAGATCACAGATGTGTAAATGTAGTATCTTTTCTCTGGTATGAGAAAATAAAGTTGTAAATGAGTTGTAGTCTGTACAGTTGATATTGTGAAATAGAAAATATTTAAAAGGGAAGAGAGTGTAGGCATAAATAATGAGGGGAAAATGAATGTGATAATAAAGGAAAAAGGAAACAAAGATAATGTGTATAGAGGGTGGAGGGATGCAGGGTGGGGGGAATGGGGTACAAATGAGAATCAAGTTGTGTCATACTCTAGTACAAACTCAATTTTGAATGAGATGATGATACATATTCATAATGTACCAATAAAGATAAAAAAATTAAAAATAATTTTTATTTATGTTGGTACATGATTTCAGTATATAATGATTATATTCATTCTGGAGTACTGGTGCATGTATATAACACATCTTAACTCCTTCTTGAATCTTCCATCCTTTCTGGTCCCTCCTTCCATTTCTTTGTATTTTCTCTTTTATAAATGATGTATCTCCCTATTTCCCTTTAGCTATCTTTTATTAGGCTCTTCCATTTATTTATATATCAGGACATATCTAAGATAGTGTCTGATTTAATTCATTTAACATTATTCTCTCAAGGTTCATCACTTTCTACAAACAAATCAAACTTAACCTTCTTTATGGTGGAGTACTACTCCGTCCCATATAGACACCACATTTTCTCTTCCTACTCATCTGTCGATTAACATATAGACCACATCCAAGCTATAGCTATTATGAGCTTTTCTGTTATAAACGGAGGTATGAACTTAACTCTTTCAGGAAGATATATGGAAAAAAATAGCTGGATTGAATGGAATTTCTAGTTTTGCTTTTCTAAGAAATCTTTATACTGACCTATACATCTATTTCTCAGTAGTATATATAGATATTCCTAAAATTAAATGAGCTTGTTCCCCAATTCTACTTTTTTTCTACTATATAACTTAATAACCATTCATCAAACCTTTTCATCCTTCACTTCACCCTTCTCTTCCCAGATTCTGATAAACATTATTCTACTCTAGCTTTCTGTGGGTTTTTCTAAGTATTGTCCCATGAGCATACTCATTTTTACTGGTGCCATAAATAAAGAGGTATGTCTGCATTATAATCATAGTGACAAGTACACTGTTGAAAGAGGTTCTGCTGGTATTATATTTTAAGTGATTGCTTCTTTGTTAGATATAAGATACTTAACGTTTGCTTTATTTTCAATTGCTTTAATAATGAAGTAGAACATGTTCCAGCATTCATTAATTCTGCTTGTTTCTACTTTTGTCATAGTACTTGATTATATCCTTTGCTAATGTGTCTATCAAGGACCACATACTTTAACGTTAACTGAAATGAGGCTGTACATTGAAAATTTTAAACATCTCAAGTCAGGGAATCCATTGGATTATTAAAATAAAACTATTATTCTTTTCTATAAATAAATGCCCACGCAAAAATATTTGCAAAATGTTTCACAGGGCTGACCGCTCTGCCTGTGGAAGTTACTATTGTCATGAAATTGATAATTATTGCAAATTAAGGTACTTACTCTTAATGAATAAAGTTATTTTCCCAAGCTATCATATTCCTTTTAATTTTCCTGTAATTTTTATGCGAATATTATGTTTTCATATTTCTGAATTTATAAATTTCCATTGTTTTATATCACTTAAAAGCTGATTATTTTAAGCAAGATTGATTATAAACCTACAGTAAATCTAAATATACATAAGTAAATCTGTATAAATATATATATACATAAATTATTATTTTATGCTACAAGGTGGATATTATTGCAGTTATATGGTCTATAGTAAAACATTAATATGAAATCAGTAATAACTGAATAAGAACACGTGAAATCTGTTTTTTAGGAAGTGATTATCTACATGTTTCTGTTCAACCATTACACACAACATATATTCATATTTTCGTTTTTGCTAAGATGTGTTTATAACTTATTTTCTTTATTCTATTTCTTCTTTTACTTTTATGGATAAAAATACACATGAGTATATTAATGTGAGCATTATACCATGGAAGAAAATTTTGCTTAGAAAAAAGTGTATTATTATTCTAGTCTCTCTCTGGGGAAAATGATATAAAATTACTTTTCCTTCACGACATAAAATTTGTGTTTCTTCCCAGAATTAATTAACCCATTCTAGTAAAGTTGCTTTTTTATTCACTATATCTAGCTCTTTATATTTTCCAAGATTACTGAACTGACCTTTCACTCTGTTTTTGACTTTTATATTCCTGAAATCCTTAGAGGTTTATGTGTGGGATATATTGAATTTTGATATTCATAATTTACAAGAGCAAGACTCCACAGGAAAAAAAAAATGATACTGAGCAAACTGAAATAATATAATATCAGAGGAACTAGTTCCCACTCCCAATGCAGAACTTAGAATTATTGTCTTAAAATCACTAGCCGCGATCTCTTTATCTGTGAGATGAAGACGTTAATTACTTTAGAAGTCTGGATCTGTTGCTAGGATACCACTGTATTGATTATGGAGGTATTTACAGAATAGTTACTTACAGAACGCTTACTATGTGTTAGTCATTGCACTAGTTCTGAAATATAAACGAAACTCAGTTTGGAAAAAAAATTACAATCATGTACAAAACACATATATCATTGATCATTTTTATAAGCAGGATTTCTATATTCAAACAGTACTCTAGGAGCACAGAGAAAGCAATATGCTGCTACATGGGAATGAAAGCAAACATTTTATAGAATGTAGTGGCTAGGTTTTGTCTAGAAGGGTAAGTGAAAGTGAAGAAGAAAAACATGTTGGGAGAAAAAGATTAATTTTGATAATTAGGGGGCCAGGGCAAACACAGAACACTAAGATATGAAAAGTGTATGCTCTCATTTATATGCAGTTCCATTTTGTAGTACATAAAACATGAGTGGGGGGTGACCTGGAAGAAACTGCAAAGGTTCCTGTAAGCAAGGGGCTAGAAGGTCTCCATGATATGATCTTCTTTCCTTTATCTGCTATCATATACAGTGATAAAAATGAAAACATATACTAACTGAAGAACCTTCTCAGATTTGTGAACACCAAGAATTATCCTCATTACACAGAAAAATTAGTCATTATTGGTACTTAAAAAAAAATCCTTGAAATGTCACTGTTGTGGGTTAATATGCTAACTGGAGACCTCGTCATTTGTGTGGTACATAAAATAAAAGCTTAGTCCTAGGAAGGAATATTAGAGTTGATAATAATTTAAAAACACACATAGTGAAAAATACAAAAGGATCTGAGTTTATGTCCCTTTAAAAGGAGGACTGAAATAATACAAGAGAGGTATTAGGGTCACTCTATTCTCTGCTTCTACTAAAAAATGAGAAAGAAGGGAAATGAGAAATACAGAAGATTAATGGTAAACATTAGGTAAGGTTATGTGATACCTTGGACCATTAGGAGGGAAGGCTCCAAACTCAGTACATATTTACAAAATGGATTTAGCATGCTATTAATGCTACAAAATAGCAATGTAGAGTGGAGGAGGTTAGGGAGGAAAATGGTATGAAAAATGCTTTCCATTATATCTGAGCAATAACCTCTGATCATGGAATTTTAGATTTCTAGGCCCTCAGGTGGCCTTAGTGGACAGGTATAATGAGGAGGTCTAAAATAATTAAACTTCCACACAAAGAACAGAAACACTGTTAGTGTCAAAGAGGTCTGCTCATTTCCCATTTACCCTGCAATCAGTGCAGTGCAGGTTTCTCCGCTCATCACCCTATGAAAGTCGTTCTTAATAACATTACATACATCCTTTCTCATTTCGAAGATAGTGATGGTTTGGGTCAAAACTGTATTCACAGCACTTAGTACAGAATATGTTATACTGAGTTGCACAATAAAGATGTTTCAAGGAATGAAACCAGATTTTCTTTTCAGTTCTCCTCTTTTGTCAGTCCAAGGTGTAAATTCTTTTCACCTGTGGTAAACAAACTAATCCTCCCCAACAACCCGGCATCCTAATCCCTGACATTTTAAATAAATTATGTTAGGTGATGAAGGAAAATGGTTACAGATGTGTGACTCGTTGATCAGCTACCTTAATTACCCTTAATTATCCAACTGGACTCAAGGTTATCACAAAGGCCCTTAAAGCATGAGAGGAAGATACAGAGACAGGAGCATGAGAAGGAACTGAGCCAGTGGTGTTGATCTGGAGGATGTTGGAGGAAGAACATGAGCCAAGGAATGTGGCTAGCTCTAGAAAACAGCAACACAGGGAGTGCTTCTTCTCTGGAACCTCTGGAAGACTCAGTCTCACAGAAATCTTGACTTTAGCCTAGTGAGACCACTTTGAATTGCTGACCTACAGAACTATTCCATAATAAGTCTATATAGTTTATAATATCACACTTCTGTTAAGTTTTATAGTAGCAATAGGGGCCTGATGTATAATGTTTCATTTTTAAGGCTTAAACAAAGGAACAAATACGTACTGACACCTACTAGTGGTACAAATACAACTGTGAGAAAGATAATGTTCTTCATAAAAATATTTATGTAGCTGTAGATGCACTGTATTCTCCAGTTAAAAAAAAACAGAAGTTTGTGTCATATATTATAGAAACTAACCTTTAAAATTTAGTATATCTTGTAAAATTGGGATCTTCAAAAGAACTGGTTAGTAATGAGATGTGGAGCTAAGGTATTTGGGAGAGGGGCACCCAATAATAATATTCAGACTGGAGCAGAGATTCCACAAAGCAGTGGTCCTGTGTGTGTAAGGAGGAGATGGGAATCATTGAGAAACACTGAGTTTTCAGCACTTTGAGATGGGAGAGATTTTATATATATATATATATATATATATATATATATATATATATATATATATATATATATACAGTTGAGTAGAATACAGCAACTAGAGGTGCAAGGGAACAATGTGAATTAAAAATAAAGATATTGGAGACACCAGCAGTAGGTACATCATTAACCAAAGTTCCTATACTGAATGACATTACTTCTAGAGAGTGCACAGCCTTTCTGATCTTATAAATTATTCCTGTCTCCTGAGTCCCCTGATAGCACAAAGGCCCCATCTTTCATTAATCTATGTTAGAGTTTGTCTGGGGTCCTCACTCACCTTCATTCCTTCTCTTCTTGGTCTACTTTGACTCTGAAGCAAAGTAACTATCAAATACTCTCTCAGCCACCTCCATATAATGATACTGATGGTAACTAATAGATACTTGACAATGGCCTAAGCTTCAAGCTACCACAGTCAAACACAGCTAATAACTCCTTCAAATGCACTGCAGGACTATTAACAATGCCATTCTCCTCTGATAAATTTACTTATTCTTCCTCTCCTATAAGTAATGGTATCACTATTCAAATAGTAATAATGAAAGTAACACTTGAGTCATGTAAGTCTGACTCATGCTCAACCTGATAGTAAAGGTCAGGTTGTTTAGAATGGCATGTAAAGGCATTCACAGTTTGAAAGCTGCATAATTTTCTAAACTTTTTCATTCAGCCTATTGATACTTAAACACACCCCTTAACTTTGTAGACATCTCAGGTATGTTCTAACCAACAACCCAAATTTCTCTGTGAATAGGCCACCCACTATCTGGCTTTATTTTATTGTTCATGCAGTCTGTAGAACGACACTGGAGAATTTTCATTCTTAAGATAGGATTCAAATATGATGGCTTTCACAATCATATTTTCTCCATGGTATGATTTGTGAATCAATCCTTTTGATATAAACATATACATTAGAATTTTTATAATGACATATCTCAGATGTGTTCTACATACAGTAATACTTTAATTATATATTTGTGTATACATAGTTTAAATGTATGTGTACAGGCACACCATCTTTCCACTTATGCATACCAGATGATACCCATAAACTCCTAAATGTGATAACATTTAGATAGAAGGATCATGAAGCTTTTGTATCTTTCCACACTCAACATTCAACAAGAAATATGTCATTAGCAAGGATTTGTTGAATGAACCAAATGACTAATCAACAATATAATCAAATGGTAGATCTACTAAGTTCTAAGCCAATGCTTTTTTTCCTTCTGCTTTATTACATTGCTCAAATTACTCTGTTAATTATATACTGTTTCAATTATCTATTCATTTCCTAAAATAATCATTAAGCATCCTTTAATATGAAACTAATACTCAGTGTTTCCCCAATATCTGGCATTGGAACTGAAGTGTTTCTATCTTTATTCCTGTAAGGAAAGAAAAACTGAAAAATAATATTTCTACTAAAGAATATGCCTTGATTTCTCTGAGGGAATCGCATTTTGTAATATGGTAAAATTGCCCTTTATTTTATCCTTCACAAGTGCTGTGGTTCCTAACACAATGTAAAATGCTTGGTTGACCTGCCTGAGCCTTTACCTCCGTGAAAAATCTTGTTTTTTTCTCATGTAGCTCAGCTGTTTTGTTTTGTTTTTTTATCGTAGGGAGTTGAACCACCAGGAAAACAGTTTGGAAAACTATGTCAGCTCATACTGAATAAAAGTTCCCTCCCATTTCCTGTCACATAATTACAGAATTTATGTTATCTCAGCAAGTTGAATTTGGTCCAGGAATTTTATAATTATGCAATTGCATATCATAAAAAGAGCAACGCCATATATATAGAAAACAGAATAAGAATTCAGTAATATTTTATGTATATTTAGAGAAGCTGGCCTGAAGTAGGAAATGTTATTAATAAGATAGAAAAATTATATTACAATGGAAAACACGTCCAAAACTAAGAATATATGAATAGGTAATAGGTGGCCTAGGTCAGTAAAACAGAATGCCAAATGGTATATAGTAAAAATGGTTCATTCATTCTCTCTTAAAATTCCATGCATCAGATACAATATAGACTGGTGAGTCTGATCTTCAGTAAGAACAACAAAGTCTAGCATACCAGATAATGCATAATCATGAATTCATTTGTGCCTGTGGTAAACAGATTCTGTGAATAATGAAATTTTAAGCACTGCAATATCTACTTCTCTCTGTCTCTATGACTCTGTCTCTCTGTGTCTCTGTCTCCCTCCCTCTCTCATTCTCCCTCCCTCCCTTCCTTTCTCTCTCTCTCTCTCTGTCTGTCTTTCTCTCTCTCTCTCTCTCTCTCTCTCTCTCTCCTTCCCTCCCTCCCTCTCAGCTTGGGTCTAGATGTTACCCCAAAGCCTTATACATTTTCTTAAGTGGGTGAATCTGGACTGTGTAATGCTGGAATTAAGTATGTGATTACTAAGCTGTTACACGTGAGTGTTTGGTTTGACACTGTCCTCATCCAGGTAGTATAAATAAGAGAAAAGTGGCAGAAAGACACTGTTAAACTCCTTTGTTGCTTTTCCTGCTGTAGTGCCATGAACTGTTGCCCCTCTGTCACTGTTCCTTAAAGCTTGCTGATTATGGACTGAAACCCCTATGAACTGTAAGCAAAATAAACCATTCTCCCTTTAACTGTGGGTATCAGTATCCCTTTAACTTTTGGGTATTTTGTCTCAGCAATGACAGAAATACAACTAATGCACTTTTTCTTTCATTGCATGAGGGATTTTCCAGTTCTAGGAAACTTTGGTGAGCTGATTTGCTGGTCAGCCCAGAAGTGACAGAGATGTAGTTCTCCCAGGAGCAATGTTTAGTAATCTTTGAATTTAAAATGCAGTAGAAGAGTTGTTAAGCATGTTCTGCAAGTATTCTCAAGGGCTCCATGAGATCCTGAACCTAGAATGGCCCACAGCAGCTCCTTTGTTGTCTCCTCTCTCTTCCTTGACACACACTCCTTTCTTGACACTTCTGATGATCACTTCCCAAATGAATTACTTACACCAGTATTTGTTCCATCAGGTTTTAAGTAATTTAAACTAAGGTGTATGACTCCTACAACTAAATTTCTTGGCTTGATCATGTACAAGTTATGTAGCCTTATACAAATTTCTCGAGCCATACCAGACTTCAGATTTAGTTCTGCAAACTGGAAATCATCATAGTATCAGAGTAAACATCACATATTTTTGTTTTAATTTAGTTTCCAGCAAGCACCAAGTGTAACTTTTGTGGAGAGGGGGGAATTTAAATTCTGATCCTTGTGCATTCTAGGAAAGCACCCTACTACTAAGTGATATTACTAGCCCTTTTTAAATTTGTTTTTGACCTAGGATCTCACTATCCAAGCTGGTCTCCAACTAAACATTCTCTTGCCTCAGCTTCCCTGGTGAAAGTATAGTATTAGGCTAAGATTATTGAGAATATAAATGCTAGATAGATTGCTATTATTTCCTATATATTTAATTCCACTAAATTTTTGTGCAGAAGTTGATAGATTGCTCTATTTGCTTATAGTTCCTTTTTCCTTCTCTTTCCTTGCCATGTTTTACTGTGACAGACTGTACTTCCTGGTTTAATTATGTAGCTTAGTCACCTGACTTCTTTTGACAAATAGAACACAGGTAAACATGATGATATGTCAATTCCAAAATAAGACCTAAGAACTGAGAAGTGTTTTACTCCTTTTGGGTTTTCCCTCTTTGGTAGAAGTTCATCGCTAAATAAAGAAATGCTAGCTATTATAAGTCATTGCAATCAGAATTTAATACACCATTATCCTATAATGAAGCTAAATGTATAGGAATAAATATAAATGCTTCTTATAGAAGAAAATTCAATAATAATGGGCTGCAAGTAGCTTAAAGAGAGGGTCAAATTCCATTATTTAAATTTAAAGCAAATGAATCCATTGGTTTTGAATAAGGTATTAATTTTTTTCTAAATTCTTCCATGGAAAATATGTTATCTTTTCTGTCTTGGTCTTTCTATTGTAGTATTCACAATTTAAACATTAAATGCTTTTCTCATAAATGGCTAAATATTATCATAAATAGAAATCAATCTAAAAACAATATAAGAGTAAGTTCTATGGAAACTCAGTGGGTTACTGTAACAATAATGGTCAGGACTGAGACTTGTCTTTCATACTTTGTGCCCAACAGAGAAGGCAGAAAGCAATTGGAACAAATACAAGGTTCACTAATAATCAATCATTCATCCCCTCTTTGCTAAACACATAAGTTTTAAGGCAGTGTTTACAAACGATTAAGGCAAAAAGTATTCATACAGTAAAGGTAGACTTTTTCCTATATAAACAGGAAATTCTGCAGTCAGTAAAGTAATATTAGATTTTGTCCTTTAGGACACAGTGCAGAGATTTATTGCTGAAAAGATAGAAGTGCAAGCAGCTAATCAGAGAGGAAGACATTTTTGTGAGTTAATCAGGTGCCAAAGCTAACAGATGATCCAAGTAGCAGAGCAAAGAAAATGCAGAGTCACAGAATCAGATTTTATTCAGCTTGAGTTGCTAATACTGATGACAAGTGGTTAATGACAGATTCCTCCAAGATTCTTAATGAAAGATTTCTCTCTATATTTCAAGCATATTATGCCATTGGATAAATAGCATTTCCTTTCTAACATCTGTGCCAGAATTATATTGAGAGTATTTCTCTCAATGTAAAATGCCAGTGGATTAGTTCTATCTATATCTTCATTAATGATTTCAGTAGATACAAAGTTAAGTTAGCATGTCAATTAACTTTTAAAATTACCATCATCTAGTATGTGTGATTCCCTTCACTGCCAAATAAAAACTCTCAAATACAATGCTTGTATTTAGCTGTATCCCTGTGGAACTTGCAAAATAAATATATAAGCTTTACTCACCCCTAGAAGGGAAAAAAATTTGATGGTTAAAAAGAACAAGGAAACAAAATTATGTATATAGTGGGTGGGAGTTGTAGATAGGGCAGGTGAAAAGGTAAACAATGAAGATCAAGATGTGTCATGTATAAGTACAAATTCTCAGAGCTGAATATTATCATAATGGATATATAAAATCTACCAATAAAACCAATTTTTAAAAAAGAAAGATATAATCTAGAATCACAAAAGATTTAGAAATTGCAAAGAAAATCTGCATTGTTACAACATCAAAACAATGAAGAGTTTCAAGTTTTAAAGAAATTTTGTTCCTTTTACCCTTATATATACTAAATTGTATTTTACATTCCAGTCATTACAAAAAAATCTTAAGTCAAATTGTCCAATTGTTCTCCTAAATGGCCAATGTATAACACACAAAAATTTTATGTGTGTGTTTTTTTATCTTTATTGGTACATTAAATATACATATCATGATTGCACTCCATAATGGGGATTTGTACCATTATAAGACACAACTTAATTCTCATTTTTCCCATAGCCCTACCTACCCTACCACCCCCCCATATACATAAAATTTGTTTCCTTACTTTTTTGTTACAATCTCAACATTTTCCCCTTTCACCCTATTTTACATTGAGCATTTTCTATTTCACAATATATAACATACAATGCTAGGACTCATTTACATCTTCATTTTATCATACCAGAGAAAAGATGCAATATGTACCTATCTGTGCCCTCTTTATTTCACTTAGGAGGATATCCTCAAGGTATGTCCATTTAAGTAGAAATGATTCAAACTTATCATTTTTTATGGCAGAGTAATACTCCATTCTGTAGAAGAACCACAGCTTTTTTATCCAGTCTCCAGTGGATGGACATTTGGGTTATTTCCAAGATGTAGCAATCACAAATTGGGCTGCTATAAACATAGGTGCACATATGTCACTGTGATATGAGTCTTTTAATTCTTGTGTGTATATACCTAGCAGAGCAATGGCCTGGTCAAATGGGACCGTCAATCCTAGCTTTTTGAGCATTCTCCAAACTGATCTCCACAGGGGTTGTACGAGTCTACAGTCCCACCAACAGTGGAGAAGGGTTCCTTCTTCTCCACAGCCTCGCCAACATTTGCTGCTGGCTGATTCTGAAACGGCAGCCATTCTATGTGGAGTGAGATGAAATCTCAATGTTGTTTTCATCTGCATCTCTCGAATGACTAATACTGTTGAGCATTTCTTCATATGCTTCTTAGCTGCTCTTACTTCTTCCTCTGAAAAATATCTGTTCATTTCAGATGCCCATTTTTGAATTGGGTCA
Source organism: Petromus typicus (assembly GCA_004026965.1). Lineage (NCBI taxonomy): Eukaryota > Metazoa > Chordata > Mammalia > Rodentia > Petromuridae > Petromus > Petromus typicus. The sequence continues at coordinate 11,343 of PVIR01032730.1, forward strand.
TTAAATTTGGGTGGGCTGATCTTTTTGAGCTCTTTATATATTCTAGATAGTAGTCCTTTATCTGAGGAACAGCTGGTAAAGATTTTTTCCAACATTGTTGGTTGCCTGTTTGCACTGTTGGTGGTTTCCTTTGCTGTGCAGAAGCTTTGTAAAAGAATGAGGTCCCATTTGTTGATTTCCTCAGCCAATTCCTGTGCTATAGAAGTTTTGTTCATGAAGTCTTTCCCTAAGCCAATGTCTTCAAGAGTTTTACCTAACCTGTTTTGCAGTAGGTTTAGAGTGTCTGTTTTAATATTTAGATCTCTTATCCACTTTGATTTTAGCTTGGTACATGGTGAAAGAATTATATCTAGTTTTAGTCTTTGGCAGGTTAAAGCCCAGTTTTTCCAGCACCATTTACTGAAGAGGCTATCTGTCCTCCATTGAGGATTTTTGGCTCCTTTGTCAAAGATGAGGTGGCTTAGTTTATCAGGAGTAGTTTCTGGATCTTCTAGTCTACTCCATTGATCCTTGGGTCTGTTACTTTGCCAGTATCATGCAGTTTTTATCAGAGTGGCTTTATAGTTTAGTTTCAGGTTCAGAGTTGTGATACCGCCCACCATGTTCCTGTTGCTTAGAATTGCTTTGGCTATTCTAGGTCTTTTGTGGTTCCAGATGAAAGTTTGATTTTTTTTCTCTAGATCTGTGAAATATGCTGTTGGGATTTGAATCAGGATTGCGTTGAATGTATAGAGTAGTTTTGGGAGTATAGCCATTTTGACAATATTGGTTCTTCCTACCCAGGTGCAAGGTATGTCTTTCCATTTTTTGAAATCATCTTCTATCTCCTTTTTCAGAGTGCTATAGTTTTCAGAGTAGAGGTCTTTCACCTCCTTTGTTAGATTGATTCCTAGGTATTTTATTTTTTGGGGTGCTATTGTGAAAGGGACTGACTCTCCAATTTCTATCTCGGTGGGTCTACTGTTTATGTATAGGAAGGCTATTGATTTTTGAACGTTGACCTTGTAGCCAGCTATGCGGCTAAAATTGGTGATTAGGTCCAGCACTTTATGTGTGTGTTTTCATAAGCATTCATGCTATAGTTCTACAAACACATGTTTATATATTATATATTTATATATAAATTTCATATATATTCATCTATCAAGTCCATTTGTGTTTATATAATTTTATATTCTGATATGTAGAGTTGTATGAATAGTAGCATACTGGAAAACTGCTTTTTCAAAGAATATTAATATGATTTCAGGTAAAATCTCCAGTATTTTCCACACTAGAATTCACCAGTTTTAGGACTACTTCAGTCATCCAAAGTTTTTCCTGTAAATGAGTTTACCTGGATTAAAATATAGTCCCACTATATATTTGCTGTGCTCTTTTCTTTCCTTGCCTATAAAATAATAAGAAGAATATTCAGTCCACTTTGTTACAAGTTTTGGACAAATGTTCACATTTTAATCCTGGCTCTAGCACTAACAATATTGACTTCAGCTAATCAATAATCACATGATATTCAATTTTTTTTCCAATGAAATAAAAGAGGGAGTTGGGAAAAGATAATCTCTATGTGTTTTTTCAGCTCTAAAACTCTTACTATCATACTTTTCTCTCTATTTTTCCTCGTCAGGAGGCAGGACAGCAATCTCATTTGATATGCATGCTGGAGCATCAAAGTCTACCTTTGCTGCCTAATAATGCAATTTTCATGAGTTTTTTAGCTGATATCTCACTTCTATAGTTTTCTCATCTGTAAAATAGGTCTAGAAATTATAGCTATATCACATGTCACTTATAGGATTAAGTGAAACATCTTTAAAGAGCATAGAAAGTGTCTAGCCCAAAACTATGAATTGACATTGTTTCTATCTTAGCATCTTTAGGTTTTATGTACAATGGAACAAATCTCTAAAATTATGAGCAAGATTTTGTGAAGATATATGTATAAAGAGTCAGCAAAATTCATTATATTCTATGAAGGCTCCAGGATTTGAAGGTGTCTGAAAAATAAAGATACTGCTCTAGTTCATGTGGATATTACTGCTTTGTGTTTTATATTTTTCAGGGAAAGAGGCATTAATAGCACTAGGACTACATGTTTTTTTCCTCACTGTGGTGTCTTTTCAGTGTTTCTAAAGAGATGTTCTGTTCTTTGTCTCTGTTCCTAATATATTATTCTTTTTTGATCTATGTAGAGTAACCAGGGTTCAAAAGAAATACAGCTGTGAAGATTTCAGTTATACCAAAGAAATCCAGAATTCTGTAACAAACCTAAGAAATAGTAGGCTTGCTGCATATCCTTTTAGATAATATTGTTCATTAGATATTACTTTTCAGCTATTAAAGGTTAAGCACATATCTTTAGTTTGATAGACAGAAAAATAGATGATAGATAGATAGATAGGTAGGTAGATAGATAGATAGACAGATAGATGGAGTTTCTTGCTATCTATTTTGTTCTAAGTCTTCCCCGAGCAAAGCACATCATTTTTGTGTGACACCACTTGATGTTAAATAGTGACATAATGCAGTGCAGTAGTTGAGACTTAGCAAGATTTAACTGACTCAGACCTTTCATGTTTTAATCAGCCATATATTATTAACTCACACTTTTATTTAGCTAAAGTAGCCCATGTCATGAAGGGATCATTCATAGGTGGAACTGATCATTCTAACAGCATATAGAATAGTGCCATGTTGTTCAAGAAACAAATCACTCCTCTCAGCAGAGGCACAGAGAATTCACAACTTAGAAACAAGTAACTTCAAAGTACAGTATAAAACTGGCTGAGAATGACAAATTTTCAGCAGAGATCAGTAGAAAGAACCAATAACTGCTAAAAGCAGAGTATTGATTGGTAAAGTAATATGAAAAGAGAAAAGATATATGTTAACTTAGCACTAAATTCAGGCAAGTAGTCATCGATTAGAAAATAAGAACTCAAGACAGAGAATAGATCTTGCATTACCTAAGTAAAAGGCGATGAGTCAAAGTAAAAATTTTTTTAAGATTGAAATTAGCATGATGTAGGAAAAGGTAGAATAAATTGAGGTTATATTATAGACCATCATTACCATTTAATAAAAAGCTGAGTTTAGTTAATAGAGTAACTAAATAGATATTTATTATTCAGCTTTAAAACTAGAGGACGGGCAAATATAAAAAGCTATGATTGACATTTTGTTATATTTCCTTTGCATTTTCCCTTAAACAGTAATTACATTGCACAAATAATTGGATATCCTGCTTTCTTCATTTGAAATAAATGGTTATATCTGATGTTATTAAAACAATATTTAAATAAGTATATGATATTATATGGCTCCAAGAAAATTACTATCCTTTTTCTGTGCAAGTATTAAAATATTTTTTAAATCCTTGCTATTAAATAATACTGTAAATAATATCTTGTAATTTATAGGGATAAAATATCTCCTGAAATGTGTTGATATTATCTTAGAACAAATCTAAAATTCAGTTAATGGCTGTCACTGATTAATCATTTCCATAACTTTGATATATATTTTCAAATTACTTCTCAAAACTTCTCTATAAAATCACTTCATTCCAGCAGTAAATAAGATTCATAATATCTGATTTTAGCCTAAACTGAATATATCAACTAAATGTAAATCAGAGATTCACACATACGTCTATATGTATATCTACCTATTTATACACGAATAAACACACACACACACATATATATTTAAATATACCACTAAAATTTAGATTTGGATTTTGGAATTTAATCCCACTCTGACACTTTACATGTGAGTTATAATAATAAAGTCATATTGCCAGTAATCTATATTGTTTTGCACAGAAGGGGAAGCCATTCCACAATAAATAAATCATGATACAGAAAGAAAAAATGTGACAGACAATTTGAAAGGTTTTCATTGCCTGTTTCCAGCAGTTTCCTGAGGCACAATTGTAGTTTGCTCTTGCATTCTTTGAGAAAATTCTAATATTTAAAATAGAGCTATCTTTTAGAATAAATCCAACTCTTGATAAGGCTAGTTCAAACTTGGTGTGTTTTACTTGTACCCTAGTGTTCTAATTAATATAACAGCCATGTAATGAGTTCTGTTTACAAACGCAATCTATTTTATCTCATATAAGTTTTCAATCTGACATTTAGATGAGATGATTTTTCCTCCACTGTGTAAGACTGTGTGTGATATTCTATCTGCAGTCTCAGGGGACCAAAATATCTCTGAAGCTGAGACTACAATGAAAAACAAAGTATGTCATTTCCAGCATTTAATTGGTATTTATCTGCCATAAATGCATGAAGCTGTTTTGGTGTGTTCAGTTATCCTTGTCTGTTTAGAGTCATTTAAACTCAAATTAGAATCTTCTCTGGATTACTATCAATGGTAATAAGAACTTTCAATTCATATCAATTATAACAATTCACAAACACAGATAGGAGTGACCAAGGAATCCAACCAGAACCTTCTATGTAGTTTCATTAGACTCAGACTTAATGAGAAAAAATCATTAACAGTGAAAAACTTGTAAGCCTTGTTGAGTTTCTTGCTAAAATTTAAATAATACTGATTGTAACTATGATTGGAACTGTAGTAAAGAATAAAATGGAATATTGAATTCAGTAAGATATATGTGAAAATAAAACATGAGAGAAAAAGTAGCTATTCATAAACAGAGAATATAATTACTATACTACAAGAAGGAGCATGATTTCCTTTTAATGAGCTAGTTTAATAGAAACCAGCAATTGCAAAAGCCATTTGGATTTAACATTATCAACAGAGGAAATCTGTAAATAATGCCATTAAATTTTCAAAACTACAAATCTGACAAAATGATCATATATATATATATATATATATATATATATATATTCTCACTCTAAATATATATATCATTTCCATTCACCTTTCCTAGACCAAAAATTTAAATGCAAAATGTAAAACAGTTAACTGTCAAACTATGATATATCTTGTTTGTTTAATCTCCATATTGTTACAAAAACCTATAAATTTTCCATTTTATTTTGTATTTAATACAATATGAACACACTTGAAAGTTCATATTTTAATATTCCCAGTTTGTCTGAGATAACAAATATAAATTTATGCATGAAATTTTTTTTAATCTTCTTTGGTACATTAAATATACACATGATTACACTCCATAATGGGGATTTGTACCAGTATAACACACAACTTAATTCTCATTTTTTCCCATAGCCCTACCCACCCTACCACCCCGCCATATACATAAAATTTGTTTCCTTACTTTTTTATTACAATCTCAACATTGTCCCCTTTTACCTTATTTTACATTGAGCATTTTCTATTTCACAATATATAACATACAATGCTAGGACTCATTTACATCTTTATTTTCTCATACCAGAGAAAAGATGCGATATGTACCTATCTGTGCCCTCTTTATTTCACTTATGAGGATATCCTCAAGGTATGTCCATTTAAGTGGAAATGATTCAAACTTATCATTTTTTATGGCAGAGTAATACTCCATTCTGTAGAAGAATCACAGCTTTTTTATCCAGTCTCCAGTTGATGGACATTTGAGTTGTTTCCAAGATGTAGCAATCACAAATTGGGCTGCTATAAACATGGGTGCACATATGTCACTGTGATATGAGTCTTTTAATTCTTGTGTGTATATACCTAGCAGGGCAATGGCCGGGTCAAATGGGACCATCAATCCTAGCTTTCTGAGGATTCTCCAAACTGATCTCCACAGGGGTTGTACGAGTCTACAGTCCCACCAACAGTGCAGAAGGGTTCCTTCTTCTCCACAGCCTCGCCAACATTTGCTGCTGGCTGATTCTGAAATGGCAGCCATTCTATGTGGAGTGAGATGAAATCTCAGTGTTGTTTTCATCTGCATCTCTCGTATGACAGCTGAAATTTTAACTTTATTTCTTAGGTAAATTTAGATTATAGCTCAACACTATCTGTTACTGTGAATCTCTAGTAATGTTAATTCATCACTATAAGATGAAAAATGTTAGGAAATAAATTTTAGTCAGTGTGCAGAATGGTAAGGTTTATCTGCAACTAATATCACTGGAAATAATTACCATTAATATAAACTCAACAAGAAAGTAAACAAACCAACGCTTACTTTCATTTTCACTTAACATTTTGTTTCTTTGTGTGGTCTGAAGCTCAGCATGAGTAGATATTCCACTGGCCATGGGCCCTTCTTGTCACTTTGCCTCCCACTAGAACTTTGGGATGAATGTTTCAGACCACCTGCCTTTACGTACTCAAACTTTGGTAAAAGCACCTTGAAGGAATATAATTGGAATTTAGACAGAAAACATTTTAAATCAAGAGAATAAATCTGTTGTTCCAAGTAAAAGATAAATTACTAAATTAAGAATATATTTTGGATTGGGATAGAATAAAATTTATTAAAACAGGAACAATGACAACTAAAAAAAAAGAACATATTTTAGCCTTTTGCCAAGTATTTTAAGGTGTGCTCCCAATCTAGAGAGAAACCATAGTGTTATGATTTGTGTCTAGATGTCCCTCTAAAGCATCATATAGATATAGGTGAGGCTTTCTTCAGAGATGGGTGAATCTCCAGTGAATGGTGCTAGTGTCATACCAAAGCAGTTCACTGATTGGCTTGATACAGTTCTGGGTGTGGATAATGTGAAGGCCTGCCCTGGGTGGGAGTTCTGCCTGCCCTAAGGTTGTGTAGCTTGGATAGAATACAAGGCACATAGGGCCGGAGCCTGCCGGCCCCCAAGCCCACGCTGGAAGCGCGCCCAGAGATGCAGTAAAACAGCAGGCAGAACCGGGGAATTTGCCACCAGTGCCATCCTATGTGCACCAGCACCACAGCCTGCTGGCCTCCAGGCCCATGCCAGAAGCTCACCCAGGGACTCAGTAAAACAGCAGGCGGAAGCGGAGATTTCTCCCCCAGCGCCATATTAGACACACTGGGACAGCAGTCTGCCGGTCTCCAGGCCCATGCAAGAAGCACGCCCAGGGACTCAGTAAAACAGCGACTGGAGCTGGGTAAGCCCCCGCCAGCACCACCTTAGCCATGCCAGGGCCACGCTGGAAGC